>KV921004.1:0-14368 GCA_002081555.1 Protostelium mycophagum | reverse complement strand
AGTTTGAGAGGGAGTTTAAGCAGTGTTATTCAATGTCTCATTGTTGGAGTTGTTGTTGGACATGATAATAACTATCCAGACCAGCAGATCTTGTTAAATTAAAAAAAAAGTCAAAGGGATTGGCCACCAAAGAAGACCAGGTATTAAATAAAATGTATGCTAAAATACGTTTATGTTGTACAACGCTCAGAAGAGCAGTGTGACCAGAGCGAAAACCAAAGCCAAGATTCCACCGGCGATCTTTGAGGCATGGCCCTTGCCGACAATGTCTCCCACAAACGGAGCCTGTTCAGCGAGTTCGTTGAATCCGTCGTCAGCTGGGACGAAACCTCCATCGTTTGGCACGAGCACAAAAGTCTGGGCCGTGGAGATGTTCACCGAGTTGAAAGACAGAGTTCCGTCGGCGTTTTGAGTCAGGTATCTGGAGTTACGTGCGGACTGGAAGGCGACTTGGTCGGACCCAGAGACGGCGACCTTGGTCCAGTACTCCCAGGTGCTTGGAGTGTTTGAAATCAATTGGGCCTGTTCACGTGCAGAGATGACGCCGTAAGAGTCTTGGCTTTGGATGGTGACTTGGTTGTCGGGAGCGAGTCCGAATGCCCACAGCTTTGTATTGTCAGAAAGATGGGATTGTAGTTGTCTTCACCTCGGTGTAGCTCTTGAGCGAGCCATCGTTGTTGGCATAGACGACACCGTTTGTGGTGGCACTGAGGAACTTGTTGTTGCTGGATTTGATAAAGTATGTACCGTCGTTGTCAGATCCCTTGGGGGACTTGTCACAACCTGGGATGACACCGTTGTAGTCATAGCAACCGGGCATACGGCTAAGAGGTCTGCTGACGCCGAGGTTCTCGGTCAGTGGCACGGATTTCTGTGCTGTTTAGCTCTGACGACTTCTTCGATTTACTCACGGAAAGACCGGTGCATTTGGGCTCGGTACCGTCCTTAACATATTGGGAGAGAGGAGGACAATTTTTCACCGCGTTTCCAAAGGCCATGTCGGGGTTGTCGTTGGAGCACTTGGGATCGGCGATGGCGGCGGCCATGACCTGAGATGTCGTCATGACGTGCCGGGTGAGAAGTAGAGATGTCTCACCTTCTCGTCCCAACCGCTGAGGAAATCTCCGTGGTGGCCGTATCCAGTCTTGTCTCCCATAGACCACACAAAGTTGTCTGGCGGTCGTCAGAATCTATAAATAGAAAATCACAATAAAATAAAACTCACTAGTTCCGTCTCCGTGAGGGAAATCTCCGACGTTGAAAGTGTGCTCGAAGAAAACTCCGGGAATTCTGACGGGGTGGGTAGCTGGGCAGTCACCTCCATCCTTTCTTTGGATGGGGTAAGACATGTGAGAGATGTGATCTGCAGAGTCCAAGTTCTTTCCGTCCCAGCACATGGGGAACCAGACCTGTGTTTCTCAGAATTTTATAGAAGGTGATGAGAGTTATTCACCTGGGTGCGAAGTCCGTTGGGGCATCTGTTTGTCTTTAATCCGTTCCAGTCGTTGCTCTCGGGAAAACCACCACCACTGTATGACAAACTGAAGAGGGTGAGTATGAGGGCATGATGATCCTCACTCACCAAACGTAGTTGATGGCCTGGTGAGAGACGAGAGAGTCGTTGTAGGTTCTTCTTGAGGGAGTTCCGGCCACCATTCTAAGTCCCTTGGGGATGGGTTGCCAGTTGGGATCGGTCCTCTGAGTGCCGGTTGAACCTCCTGTGATGACAGTCAGCATGATACATTCGAGAGATTAAGCCATTCACCTCTGGAAAGATAGTAGACGGTCAAACCGCCTGAAGGGACCAAGCTGTAAGTGTTGTTGGGCCATTTGTAATACAAGTCAGCAGTCCAGTAGTTACTGTTGTCCACCTAGATCAATGTCAGCAGATGTATCCTTGTCCGAAATGGACTTACGGTTTTGATTGAGCAAGAGGTGCAGTTTGATTTGTATTGGACATTGTACTGCTGCAGGGGTGTGCGGGAGCTGCTTGAAGATCCAAAGTTGGAACCTCCAAAGACTCTGTGAGAATGGGCGGAGTAAGTTCCTTGGAACATCAGGATCATTGAGTTTGTGTCTCATACATACCTGGATTAACGATGGAATCCAGACGACCTCCGTAGAGATTGCCACAGAAGACCTTCCAAATGGGGGACTCATTCTTGTTTGGGTTGAATGCGGCTGTGATCCATCAGATCCATCATCCATCACAACCTGCAATACGATTCTCACCACTTGCCAAGATGACCAGAGCCAAAGAAAGAAGAGCCACTCTCATTTCGCCTGCTGCAAAGAATGAAAGCCTCTGGTTTCAAACATTTGACGTTTCAGTATCAGGGCATCATTACCGTTCTGAGCACGGTAAGTTAACGCCGGAAATTTCGGTAAAGATCGAGAAGTAGAAGTCGGCTCATTTCTGCCGCCGTCACGGTTAAGTTTGTCATTTTGTCAGAAGTTCCGCACATTTCAGGAGGTGTCTACATATTTTTATTCACGGGGACATAGGGGCTGCACTGTGTCACTATGGAGGCGGAAGGAAGAAAAGGACACTCTCGAACATGACGCTGGTCTTTTTGAGCGTTGCCTCCACGACTTTCTCGATCAGGAAGGTGTTGTCCCCTTTAGAGTCTGAAAGATTTAATTCTGGCATCACCGCACGAAAATGGAAATGAGCTCTCAAATAATAAATGATCCGTTTGACGTTTGTCAAGTTCTAGAATAGAATGTTCCACAGCACCTTTCTTGATGGTCTTTGTGTGCAACAGTTCTTCTAATAATAGCTTTGGTCTTTCGGTCATGAATGGTCCTAATATGTAACTGATAAACTTCACGTCGACCTGGTCAAGTCAATTGTAGAGACGCAGCATTTACGCAAGAAAGATCATCGCAGCATCGTTGTAGAGAGTCCACAAGTTAAGATTAAATCTGACCTCTATCTGTGTCATTCCGTGACGGCTGAAGGAGGGCATCTTTGGCAGTGATTCCAAATATACCTTGTATTTTTAGTATCTACAACGACATCTACAACTGAATATAACTCACCTGGAAGATAGATGTGGTGAGGGATGTCAATATGGAGTTGGCCATTGCGATCTCGATCGTGTTGATGACCTCATTATGTACAAACACAACGTAAAGAAGCGCATCCATTACATATCTACTCACAGCTATCCACTTTTTAGAATATTTTCAGGTATTTCTGCTGTTTAATATGTACAAATAGATATCTACAATCAGTAGGAAACGGACCTGTCGGCTCTATGTCCGTCTGCCAATTGATGCCTGCCAATAATAGCCCTTTTCTTATGAAAAATCCCAGCATGACCGTCTTATTCCTAGAAACTTCTCAGATTTTTACAAGATTTTTCGTAAAATTTTCTCAAAAATTCACCTGAGATATCTCGACAAAAGCAAGTCCTCCAATTCACAGAGTATATCTACAACTCCCTGTGATATCAGTACACATCTTTTGTGACGTCTTTGTTGCGTATACGTTCCGCAGATATGGACGACCAACTACTACTGCGACAGAGCCGCAGGGTTATCACGGTAAATCTCGATGTCTTTATCGTGAAAAATTATAACATGACCGACAGAGCCGAAAGAGTCGAATAGAATATCCCAGAACTTTCACCTCTGAAAAGTTGGGAGATTTCTGGGTGTTCAATGTCTTTGCGAAGGATATCTCCAACTCTGTTGTTCCAAGCATCCTGACATAAAATGAATTCGCAACCACCAAGACTAGATGTTGATCTCCTTTAGAAAGGAACTCTTCGTCTCTCTGCCTTCTCATTAATTTAAAACGGTCGTATCAGAATGAGACGGTTTCATCACAAAGTCGTATCAGAATGAGATGGTTTCGTCACAAAGTCGTATCAGAATGAGACGGTTTCACCACAAAGTCGAGATAGTCACATTTAAAATTCGGATCGCGCGGGAAGATCAACTTACGTATTCTAATTTTCGGTCACCGATGAGATCATGTTGTTGATCGGGACTCTTGTCTATATCCTTCTGTGTTTCTTCCATGCCTAGAGAATGTAACATGTCACCAAATGTCAATATGGACTCGGAAACATAGTTGTAGACGGTCTCCATCAGTGTCTATTTTTAGAATGAGATGTCATGGTATCGTTTCGGTGAATCATAATGACGTCACATCTGTACATGGAGCTAAAGATAGAAAGATATGACGTCATACTCACAGTATTCTCTCTGACTACACCCGAAAGTATGTTGAAAATGTTCAACATAAATTGAATAAAATCGGTAGGCAGCCTCGTTATTCTGACATTAGATTTCTTCTCTACAACCCACTGCTCACGTGACTTCACTTGTCGCAGATCTGCGAACGTCAGAGTGGATCTACAATGAAGATTCCTCCTATGAAATTTCGAGGAAAACTCACCTTGGAATGCGCTGTTGAAGAGCCATTTGACAAAGGAAGATGAGACATTTTGTGACAGCAATTGTAACGGCTTGATGAACAATACCCAAATGTTCAACTCAAAAAGCGTCGAGTAACACTTGAATTTTGTATCAGATTTTTGGCGGGAAAAAATCCTCACCTTTGCGACGTCGATCGCGCACTCGCGAGCGGAGGAAAAATCCTCCACGTGAAAATTCGTTTGGTTTTCGCTGGAAATAATATTTCTGACCTTTTCGCAATAATGGTCGATGATTCTCTTCAATAAATCGACATACGCCGCCTGAAAATGTGAATTATTTAGATTTTTATACCGTCTACAACGAGAGAATGTCACCTGATTGATCTCATTTCTTTGTGCCTCTGTGATCTGCGAGCCCTCCTCTGCATTGACCGGGCTGTGCCACTGTGATGACGTCATCATTACGCTCCTATTTTTGGAATTTTTCGAGCAGAATAATTCCTTCATCTTTCTGAGGTCTGTATATCCTGAAATTTCAGTGAAATTTCACCTCCAAATCGCCTGTCATGGCGGCCTCTGTGATTTTCCAGTGCTTTGGTAGATAATTTAGCAGCACAGATGTCATCTCCTTCACAACTCTATCCATACTCTTATTCTTATCTGAAAATCTCAGCATCTACAACACTTGCCAAAAATAGACCATAGAAATTTCTCAGAATTTTCACCTGTGATTTTGAAGGTTGACGCTCGGAAAGACAAAAGTCTGCATATCTCATTCTGTGAAAATGACAAATACAGCACGACGGGGTCTTCGGTGCTGATTTTCAAGTTGAGAATTGTCGCGATGGTTCTCTTTGTCTCTTCGACGGGTGTGTTTACGTCTTCTAGCGTCTTCATCAATTTTTCCGAGTATCTACAACGGTCAGATTTTGGCGGGAAAAAAGGGATTTAAAATCTGATGGACGGACCTGGCGACGATGTTGTGGATTTCGGCGGAAATTTGCTGGAAAATTGGGATTTGTGTTCCGCTCAATAATTCGACGATTTTTCTATATTCCGAAACGACTTTCTCACTCTTGTTCTGCGATTTTTAGATTTCAAATTCAAATTTAAATTTTTGGCGGGAAAATAAACTGCAGTCTTACAAGCACAGATGACTAAGGAAAGAACAAATATATAATCCCTGAAATCACCTGCTGTATGTGTTTTTGGATTCTGACAGGCATGGAGAAAATATATTGGTATCCACTTATAATTTTCAACTGTTTTCTTATCTTATCTGCCTCCGCTTTTCTGACCAACAAAGAGTCAAATATGTCTTTTGTCTCTGATTGTAGTGCTGCATCATCAATCATGATCATGAAGTCATATGAGATGTCTCAATCGTTAGAATTGCGAAGAATAAAGGTGTTCTTTTCATGGAAAGGTTTTATCGCGATAGGATTATTTTTCTAAGAAAAATCACGATTTCTCTTGATGAAGATTAAAATGTAAGCTGCAGATGAGGTAATGTTGTTTAAAATTGTTGATACGTACTGAGATATGCACTTTCCACATGCCGCGGTGTTCCCGCCTTTGCTTTCTTATGGAACCCTAAGGTCTCATGTATCACTGCATTTTGTCAATCACATTGATGTATGATTACTCATGATCATTTTTGTTTCTGGAATCTTTCGGTCACACGACAAAAAATGACATTATTTATTTATTTATGTACTCAAGAATATCTTTCACACTACAACAAATGTGTTGGATTTTGGGGGTATGCATAGATATAAAAATAAAAATAATAAAAATAATAATAATAAATGGATGACTCACTATCTATCGTGTCTTTACAACTGACAAATTTTGGAAAATTTTCTCGGACCAAAACTTTGAGACTGATATTTCTGTTCTTTATGGCGTCTTCGAACGAGTTCAAACCCTTCTGTTCACGTTAAGTGACGAGATACATCACGCTTATTAACGCACTACTATCTTTGCCATGTTTGTGAATTTATGTGCCGTTGCGATGTAGAGAGCTGCATCAAAGTCTTCACCAGTGAAATTTAATTTATTTACAGACGTGTCAATTGACCTTGAATGATCAACAATAAAGGTCTTATGAATAATAAATAATGTGATCATAACAAAGGATCATTAGGTGATTAATTAGGTATTGTTCGACTCACTTGGCGAAATTGACGAGGTCAGACTCTTTCATTTTAACACTAGTAATAGGATCTCTTAAAAGTTCTGCTTCATCATCTGCTCCCGCCTTACTGTTCGACAGTCATCTTTCAGACAACTTCGCCCAATCATTACCTTCTGAGACCGAAATCAGCTGGAGTTAAGAGAGCAGGATCCATGAGCGCATGGCGTGATTTTAATTTCACGTCTTCATCTCCCTGCTCTTCTTCGTCTTCTGAATCATCAATTTCAGTCAAGTCTTCAAACGCTTCGTCCTCTTCATTAAGAACTGCTGCCTCATCCCATGTTTGTGGTTCGATGTCTGCGTCCAAAGATTTTGGATCTTGATGATTCAGCACATAAAACATTCACTTTAATCAGGGACCTGGAATGACTGGTTTCCACCAACGTCTCTCTAATGGTACGTATTCATTAGACATCAGCTATATCGTAGATCGGTGTAAATGCATGGTGTTCCAAAAATCATCGAGTCGCATCAGAATGAGAAACCAATCTGTGTTTATTTCACATCAAGCAGGCCTTTGAAAAGGTCGTAAGAGCCAAAAGACAGCGCCACAATTGGTGCCACCTTAAAGATCAATCTCATGTGACTTTGTGCATACAGATATCACCGATGTTTTCTTTCCTTCTCTGCAAGAAGAACAAAGTTCTGAAAGACCTCAGGCAGAGTCTAAGTCTGCAAACAACAACAAAGAATAGTGTGCACTCTGTACCGTAAGATAATGCGGTAAGATTCCTCTGTACAAGCCCCTCGCACCGTGCGCGTTGTAGATCTTCTTAAAAGCGTCGACATAACCGTTGTAGTCCCGGACTCCCTCCTTCTTTGAATTTAATTGTATTTGTTTTCTCACCACTTCGAGAGGAAATGTGACTGTAAACATAAATGTCTCGTCTCTATATCGTTGTAGATCTACATTGAATTTTTCGAAAAAATTTCCCGCCAAAAGGAGTATTTAAATATCAAATTTAAAAATGAGAAGTAAAATTTACAAGTGGAGACAATCGCGCCAGAAATTCCTCCACAAAAAGCGCTGACCAGGGGTCCCTTAAGGTCCAATTTCGTTCTACAGAATTTCTTCAAGTTTTCCCACAATGTCACGTTGAAGGCGATATACGGGACGACGCTCTACAACTCGTCGGTTAATATTTCCAAAAGAGCTATATTTAGCTGAACAAGCCGCAGCTCTGATGCATAATGTGTTTGTCATATATCTGCGAGGAAATATTAATTTACGTAC
Source organism: Protostelium mycophagum (assembly GCA_002081555.1). Lineage (NCBI taxonomy): Eukaryota > Evosea > Variosea > Protosteliida > Protosteliaceae > Protostelium > Protostelium mycophagum. Next base: position 6,549 of record KV921004.1, on the reverse strand, counting down.
CAATAGGGTTAGACCCACTCCTCTATACAACGATGTAAATCCCTGATTTTTTCAAAAGGTGAGGAGTGATTGTTTTTAATGAATAGATATTTTTGAGTGAGTACGAGTGGATTAAGAGATGAGAAATTTCAACATAATGTTGGCACCTCCTCTCTAACGATTGTCTTCAATGTTCTAATGATGCCCTTGTATTGGGTGTCTTTTTTTGTTTGCACGGTGAGCACCGTCTGCACCACGTCGAGAGGATAAGTAAAGAAGATAGCTGTCATAGCTGCACCTCCTCCAGCTAATAACCTCCTCCAAACTCGAGCATCTTCATGCCGTGCGGGTGTCAACATCTTAATGGAGTCATTTCGATTGTGATAGAATGGGATAGAAGGACACCTGCTTGTAACGCTCATAACTGAGCCATTTTATGGCGGCGAAGGGAACTTTTCTGATCAAGTGGGTGCCATTGCCTTTGAAGAAGGCTCTTATACCTTCATTCTTGAGTGTCGTACTAAATACACTCCATAAACTCTTTGTGTAAGTGCTCAATTCACCCATTCTTGGCATATGAGAAACCTAAATCATGAGTTTAATCTTGATCACTTCATTACCTGAAATAAAAGTGTGGCTCTAGATAGAGGGGCAATCAATGTCCTTGAGAGGGCCGCTGAGGCTCCTCCCGCGAGGCCCAGTTTGATCTTGTTCCTATCTTCAGAATGAACGGCACTCCCTTCATGTATATATTTGTACCTGCTGGAGTGTCGAGATAGGGGATGCCTGATCTTGGTGTCATTGTGATCTGGTTTGAGTTTCCGCAATTGACGGACAGTTGCACGAACTACAAACATGGCAATATATACAATAATTGGTGTACGTGGGTAATGTGAGAGGTGTCATGAGACAGATCGTCTATATTACAATTACCGATGTATAAAGGTTTGCGACCACACGTGCGTGCATCATGCCTTCGGTTGCTCCCATTCCAGCCGATGTTCACATTGCAGTCCCTCTCCTCAAGATTCCGTACTCCTCCAAATCTTCCTTTGTACAAGACTCATTGGTACAAAACAAAGCTCCTGGAATATATTTATTTCGAGGATTGATGATTCAAAACACATTTCCAACACATTGTCGAAGCCTGTAGTTTTCCAGGATTCACGTCACGAGAAATACTTATGTAGAAGGTATATCGAGAACCCACGAGATTACACAGGTCTTTATTCGGCGCCCCTCTTTGAGATGGCCTCTTGAATGGCAATCAGTTTTGCATTCAGTTTCTTTGTTGGCGCAGTTCTCTGAGGTTTTGTCTCTGGCATTTCATTTGGTGAAAGCATGCTGGCGATCTCTTCGTGCCCATTCTCTTTGGCGAAATTCCAGGCCGTCTTTCCTGTTGATGTCTTCTGCTCTGCAGAACCAAAGCTCATCAGTGTATTGAAAACCTTGACATTGCCAAGAGAGGCGGCCAACATTAGAGGTGTGATTCCGAGATCATTTGTCTTTGTGGCGGAGAGACGTCCATCTTCAATCAAGATTGCCGCACATTGTACCGCTCCATTAGAAAGTGCCGAATGAAGGGGACTGTCGCCGTCCATACCGGATCTGTCAACGATGATATCAGGATGGTTTAGTAATGCCTGCAGTACTCGAGGTTTCTCCCACGCGGCGATTTTGTGTAGAGCCGTCCATCTCATATAATCGGCACCATTGATGTCTATGGAGGGATCGATTATCCATTTGAGTGCTCGGTCCTCATCGAGTGGAGCCTCTATCATTTTAGACAGTATCCTCTTCGGTTGTGAAAGAGGTGCGGGAGTTGGTTTTGCAGCTGGTATTGCAGGACACTTGGTTTGTCCAAAGATGTAGTCTCTGATCAATTGAGAAGCTGTCGTCTCACCTAATACTCATTATTCATTGAGCACTTGTTGTCATTACAAGTCACAGTGACATGATCAAACCATCAATTATTTGTTTCATTAATTTTGAAGATGGATGACTCACCATAGTCTTGTGCGACTTCTTGGGCTGTCTGATTCCATCTATCTTTGACCTCTCGATCTGCACCATTTTCCAATAAAATAAAAGCAATGTGTGGATCGCCTCTTGTGGCGCTGAGAATGAGCGCAGTCTCTCCCCAAGAATTTGGTGTGTCTATTGATCTCTTAATCCTGTCGTCTTGCAGTAACTGTCGAACAGATGATACTGATCCAGATACCACCGCTTGATGCAAAGGGGTCCCTCCTCTCTTGTTGGTCACAATTGGATTTGTTCTGTCATCTTTAAGCAACAGCTGTATGATGTTCGTCTCTCCATATGCACTGGCCCAATGTAAAGCGCTCATTGACTCCTGATCTAATTGATTGACGTCGAGTGTTGGGGATTCCAAGAGTTGAATGACTGTATTGATATCACCTCGCATCGCCGCCTCTATGAACTGCGGCATGAGAGCATTACGATCGGACTTTATGGCCTTGGATGTTAATAATCCGCGCTCGACAGACGATCGTGTTTGCATTTTGCACCAATTAAAATGAAAGAAAATATTGTAAAAAGGGTGATCTTACGTAGAGATATCACAGCCGCGTGTCGTTTCATCTGCATCGTCATTCGCCACATTTTGGGCTCCAATCCTCAAAACAATGGTTGTTATTGTCATGATACAAATTAAATTGACCTTTGACAGAGTTCAGTCGTTTCTACCATAGACAGTCTCCATGAAGACATGATTGTGAGTATTGAAATAACAAGATGCATTCTGATCTTTGTTAGCATGATGTCCAATTGGACTATTATTCAAAACGTTTAGCTACCTGCTCCTCCGATCGCACCATAAAGGTTTTTGACGTCCAAGATAATGGCACAAACCAACAAGTCGCTGAGATCAAAGGGTAAGTCAACACCAATCTGATCTTGTTACTGACTCGCGTAGTCATGAGGGACCTGTCTGGCAGGTAATGGCCGTCCGATGATGTTCTGATTAACCTAAAACCGTTTAATTTCATTCTTTTGTTTATGATCTGATTAGGTCGCTTGGGCTCACCCCAAATTTGGAAGCATCTTGGCTTCTTGTTCTTACGACAGAAAGATAATCGTCTGGAAAGAGGGTCCTCAGACCAATCAATGGTCTAAATTTTATGAGTATGACAAGCATGAATCTTCCGGTGAGATAGCCTCACTCTCCTCGTCATTGTCTGATATGTGAGTTAGTGAATTCTATTGCTTGGGCACCTCATGAATTCGGCCTCACTCTGGCCGCTGGTTCATCTGATGGCAGGATCTCAATCCACACATACAAACGTGAGATCACTTGATTTATCAGAATCTTAATATTTTTTAGAAGATGAGCAGATCTGGGACGTCGCCACTCTGAGCGCGCACACCATCGGAGTTAATGCCGTGAGCTGGGCCCCTGCTGTCCCTGCAGGTGCTCTCATCAGCGGTAATCCCACTCTTTCACCCAAGCGCTTCGTCTCTGGAGGCTGTGACAACCTCGTCAAGATCTGGAAATTAGAGGTATTTTCCCGCCAAAATTTCCCGCTCAAATAAAGATTCGAGATTTGAAATAAACAGGCGGACAACACCTGGAAGAACGAGGAGAAACTCGAGCATCACACTGCCTGGGTCAGAGATGTCGCTTGGGCCCCCTCTATTGGCCTTCCCACAAACACCATAGCCTCCTGCAGCCAAGACGGGACAGTTGTTATCTGGTCTCAGGTGATTTTTCCACCACTTTTCCAATGAAATTCCAAAAATTCCAAATAAAAAAATAAACTAGAATGAATAAAAATAAAATCTAACAATGTTTAGACAGGCAATGGCAGCTGGAGCAAGAAGGTTTTACCCGGCGCAAGCAACGTTGTCAGCTGGAGAGTGAGCTGGTCCATCACAGGAAACATCCTCGCCGTTTCCAGCGACGACAATAAGGTGAATTTTCGGTCTCGTTGTAGAAGTGGGTGTTTACGTACGTAGGTCACTTTGTGGAAGGAGGGAGTTGACACGGATAACGATTGGAAGTGCATAGAAGGTCTCGACGCGACAGACTCTCAGAATTGAGATATTAAAGACGTGAGATGTGTGGATGATTTGTTTTGGTCCAGGTTTGTGATAGCAACTTGAATTTATTTGATATAAAAAGCACATTTGTAGTTTATTAGTGATGGTCCAGAAGTGGTATCCTGAGTTTGTCAGAAAGCTTTTATATCGCCAACAAATCTTAAAGAGGAGCCCAAATGACTTTGTTGAATATCCAAATGGCTCTGCCACAATCTTGACCCCCAAACATTCCCGAAATCCTCGAGAAATTCAAAACTCACCCCTCTGAATTTAATTTCCTCTGGCGTTTATACAATACTACACCCAGACCAGAAATCACAACGACTGCCACTACCGCCACACCAACACACAGTACTAAGACCCACAAATGTGGTGGGATTACGCCTGAGGAGGTGTATATGCGGTCTGAGAGATGGGGGCGATCAGGGAAACAAGTGTATGTGTAATTGTAGACGAAGTCACCGGGGGACATGCCCGGAACGAAGACCTTAAGACTTTCAGACGTTGGGATTTTTCTGGGATTCTGGACAATAAATGATGCTACTGCTGTATGTTTGCAGCTCTGCATCAACATGGGATGTGCGTCGCGGCAACCCGCAACAATGATCTTCATCGCGTGGATTCCAAATAAATAGATGCCAAAAATGTCATTCTGATTGATGTGAGTCACTCACGCTATGACTGGTGGTAGATGCCACAGTGTTGTTGCTGACATAAGTGACACCATCGTATATGATATAGAATGTCATTGTGCCGCAGGAGCAATACGGTCCGATAGAAGAGTTTGTGCTGTGAGGGAAATCAAATCGAGTGTAGGTAGCATCATCTGTAATTGTAATTACGTATGTAATCGTGAGTTGTGGAGAATCACCTTGTTTGAATCGAGGTGCCTCGGTGAGTGTGGGGGTTGGGGGAGGAGCCCATATGTCTACAACGAGAGGAGATGAATAAGTTTGGTTATATATGAATTTGATGTCCTCGGTAGTGCTCTGCTCAAATTTAAATTTTCGTTTAATGAATCAACGAATTGAATCCTTTTTGTGTTTGCAACAAATCCAAAACACAAAGACTTATAGAACGTTATAAAGAAACAGAAAAAGGCACCAGAAACATATATCTTTGCGTTTGGGCGAAGACAAAATAAGATTTGATACATTTCGTTCAGCAGTGACAAAGCTCAAAAGTACCACGTGAAGATTAACGAGGATGTGTTGTTTTTACGCTTACCGCACACATGTCATATTTCCTCATTATTGACCCTGTACCAAGATGTCCAAGATATATGAAGTCTCCGCTCATAATCATCCCTTGTGGTTTCATCCCACATAACGTCTTGACATATGTCAGATTTGTTATGTGCCAGATTTTGACATATGGACATGTGTCAGATTGATATGTACATGAGAGACAAAGTTGGGCGACTTTATGCAATGAAACATCACAGACGTGTTTTACTGCAATAAAATTTCTCACCTGGTTATAGATTTGTGATGTGTTCCATGAATACGTCACAAAGGTCTCACGGAAAGTGCTTTCAGTGCGATAGTTGAATTTTAAATCAAATAAATTGGCGGGAGGACGGAATTCGAATACGTCGACAGGTGCAATCTGAATTCTTTAGCTTAGAATTTTATTTTAAATATTGCACAACATACACGACAGCATATTTTACAGTAAGCGGCCTTTGCAAAAAATATTATCATTGATATACAAACCTTTTGTGTTGTAGACGCCTCAAATTGCGCATCGTTCATGGGTGGGCAATTTCCTTCCAACACCAGTGTGACGTCATCATCACAACTGGCGAAATATTCCGATTTGACGTTGTAGACTTCCATGTTTACGTATGGCCAGGAGATACGTGTGTTATTGATGATCATTGTTACATTGAGGATGCTGAAGCATCTGTTTCTTTTTGTCATTATTTTTTTCGGATTTCTTCGACTTTTCAGGGGTAGGAATATTGAAAAAATGATTTAGTTGTAATTTGAAATTAAATCTTGCATTTTTTTGGTGGAATGGTCTTTCTGCAGGATTTTCGTTTCTTAACGCGAAAGAAATACGTTAATTATCGTGAAATCAGTAAATCTCACCTCGTATTTTGAGCGTCAATTTTAAACTGTCGTTCGTTTTTGGAATTTGTCTGTACCTAAGATAGATTAATTCCAGAGTTTGTCTGTTGCAAAAAATCGAAAAACTACGCCAAAATTGTGAGGGAAATAAATCTTTACCTCGATAAGTTCTGTGTCTGGTAATTCGGGAATTTGGATATCGTACATCAACGTCTGGTTGTAGATTGTCGTATTTACTCCATAGCAGAAATTCGGCTGATATCTGATGTCCGGTTTCCATGACAACGACCCGTCCGATACCTCGTTTATTTGAATATTTTTCGACCAAGTGGTATTACCCGGCGGACACGGATTTGTACCAATTTCAAAATTATTGTTTGAAGCAAATAATTTTTCAACAATCCCGGTATGGAACGCGAGTGTCACGGTAAGGTGGTCA
>MZNV01000713.1:0-12598 GCA_002081555.1 Protostelium mycophagum | reverse complement strand
TATTTATTATTTATATATATTTATTATTAAAATATATAAATCGCAGAGTTAAATTTCACCAGGGCTGACTCGAGAGCTGCACTGGATCGTTTGACCAAGGGAGATGTGAAGATGAGTGATGTGAAAGACATCTGGAGGATGTACAAAGAAATTTCTACATGAAGGGTTTTAGTTTGTCATGAACCTCTCTTATTGCATGAATTGTTTCGGAAAGTAAAAATGACTTCACATTGGACATTAAGAGTGTATTATACATCTATTGCTTGGCCTTTCCATTTTCGACCATTCCGTCACATCCAAGGGCAGATCCCAACTTGGCCTCAGTCTCACCAGAGATCAATCCTCCCTCAGAAGGTCCCTTGTTGGCAGCTCTCATAGACTCCAAACCTTGGGCCTTGTCCTTCTCGCCTGACTCTGACCATGCAGTGCTGCCAGTCATGTTTCCAATGGCCTCCTCGGCGGCACCCTTGGCGTATTGTGCGTGTCCTCCAATAAGGCTAGCGTTGCTGTTGTTTGAGCTCATCGTGTGTGTGTTGTTGTTTCTTTCTTTGTGATTCGCTGTTGTTGCAAAAGTAAGCGGTCACGTGACGTGTTTCCACCCAATTTTCCCCCAGTTTCCTACGCGAAATTTCACGTTCAAACGAACAATCTACAACTCGCATATTTATTTTTTTTTCGTGGTAAAAAAACTTCGACCCTTGGACGACAAGAACAGAAGGTCATCTGAGATATCTCAAATAAATTTTTTCCAATCTACAACAAGCAAAACCATAATAGAAAGTCTGGATCTTTAAGATACATCTGTGTATTGATCGAGGAATCTTGTCATCTTTGCTGTCCTCAATACATTCATGATCGTCACATCACCGCGCTTTCCCGCCACATATAGAGTTGTTGCTCCCGTCTATTTGATTCAGTAAAATGGAATCTACAATGGTGTAAACGGACTCACGTTCAGAGGAATGTCCATGTCAGCTCCTGCAGCAAGAAGAGTGGTGACTATATCTACATAACCCTGTTCAATGTTAGACATTTCAACCTTGGAGATAAAAATGTAGAAGCCAACTGCCGCTCTGCCATTAAGAGAGTATTAAGCCACAAAAGGTTTAGACTTCACCTTCTCTGTTGCTCTGAAGAGCGGTGAAGCACCTCTATGTTGTGTCATGTCTAAGCTGACCTGCCCTTCCGCTGAAAGTAAGAGATTCACCATCTGTGACCTCTTGTTATCTGCTGCTATAAATAGAGGTGTCGCCCCGTTGACACGTGTCAAGTTGACATCCGCGCCGTGTTGGAGAAGGGTCTGTCCTAAACCGATGTGCCCTTTCTCTGCGACGGCGTGGAGGGATGTTGTTCCGTCGTTTCGCGCCAAATTTACTTGGGCATTGTACTGGAAGAGTACGTCCACCACCTGTCATCTTCAGATCTATTTTTAGAGCGATTTGATTGAATTAAAAATTTTCGAGTGTTGTCATGAAAACAATGTGGATAATAATTTTGAATTTCAAAATAGGATAGAAATGGTTTCATGTATAGAGATTTGTCAAAAGAACTGACCAGAGGATGGCATTTTATGGAAGCTACAAATAATGGAGAAGCACCGTCAATACATTGTAGATCCACGTTCGCTCCAGCTTTCAATAATAGTTGAACCACCTGATCTATTGTTCAGATTTATTTATTCTTCGAGGTCAAAGTGTTTGTTCCTGAAGCCAATTTTGAAGTACACATTTTGTGGAATTTTTTAAATTGATAATCCTGTTTTGATGATGTAGATAAGTGTATGAGAACCTCATGATGGCCTTTTCTTGATGCAATAAATAATGGTGTTGCCGTATCATTTCTTCGTTGATCGACATCGATCATGGTTGATCTCAGTAGTGCCTGTTTGTACGTCAAATAGATTTTATTTGATACAAATAATCTCTTCATTTTGTCTACATTACCTCGACAGCAGCTACATTTCCATGTTTTGAAGCGATGAACAGTGGGGAGCTACCGTCCAGACGGACGAGATTGACATCTGCGTGTGCTTCGAGGAGCAGCTTGATTATTCCGCTGTGTTCCAATTTTGCTGCGATACTGAGAGGTGTAACTCCATCGGTTGTTTGCTTGTTGATGTCTTGTGATACGGTCAACAATAATGTTACGACCTGCGTTTGATCATCGGAATAAGATCATCAAATCGGTGCTTCACCTCACTGTGCCCACTTTGGCAGGCGACGTGTAGTGGTGTGTGATCTCCTTTTGAAATACTTGGATTGGCTTTCCAGTCGAGCAGTAATTTCACTACCTTCGGATGACCACTCTTGGCGGCCAAATACAACATGGTGCTTCCTTCATGATCTAAACCATCTATGGGAGCTCCGGCAGTGAGAAGGGCTCTTACAGAAGGAACATTTCCCTTTCTCGCGGCATAATGTGGGATCTCTCCAAACGAGTCCTGATCTGTTTCCATCTCTTCTGTGGTGGAGTTGTCCATCCTGAGATCTGGGATTCGATGATTTGGTTGTGTTTTTCGTCAAACGTGTCACCCGAAATTTCGACCGTTCGGTGCTCGAATCAAAATAAATTTCACCAAATTGACCAGTAATAAATATTGTTCACCAACTCTATTATAATATATAATTCATAATTATTTGGCCATTTTTCTGAAATTATTGAGATTGATTTTGTTGGTGGCGAAAATACGATTTAAATATTTCACTTTTTTGAGTATTATTAATACCTTTATGACGATGATGGAGAGACAGGTTATCCATATTGAGAAGACGATGATTCGTATATTATTTTGCTACATTGAGAGTAAGAAGCTTTTCGTTTTTTTGCACAAATATAAAAAAAGGGAAAGTCTGCGAAATTTCAAATCTTAAAAATACAAAACCGCACATCACAGATCACACGCAAAGCATGAGTTACACGAAACCGAGAACAACATGGACTGGATTGGAGGAGGATCCAGCGCGTGTGGATAAAATGGCAGAGGTGAACTTGTTGTGTTATGGGGTGTATCTGATGTTGAAAAGGTGCTCACAAAATCTACCAGCAATGATCCGCTGATTCACTACCTCTTTGAAAAAAAACCGAATGGTAGAGAAGACTGTGTTCACCAGTATTTCCATGGTGTGTTGTGTATTTACGCCATGTGATACACTGATGATAGACAGACCTGGTGCATGCAGGTGGGATTAATAAAGGACATCTCGTGGAAGTCGATGAGTTCAAGGGTGTCGCTGTGTGGGTCCCACCAGACACAAAAGTAAGACTCCATCATACATAGACAGATTGTCTGATCTCTGCAGCCCTTTGGAGTGAGAACTATGGTTCACACAGGATATTTCAAGTAAAGTCCAAGTCTATGATGTATACATTTGTTTTTTGAAACATAATCAAGATGAATGTACATAGACAAAATCTCACGCCGATCAGATTTTTAAAGACGCTTGGCTGGTCTGGGGCCAAAAGAATTACACAATATCATAAAATGGTGGGTGATCTGTTGATGAACAAAAGTGATTGTGTGTAGATCAAGAGAGGCTACAGATTGAGCTTAAAGATGCATCATCTACCGGAGGCATGGAAGGTCCTTGCTTTAGACATCTCTATGGGCCGAAATGAGGAAAAAGTCATCGCCGATCTTGTACCACCACTCTTGCTTGAACACATGCGCTTGTCAGACGCACAATGCAGGCCCATCCTACTTCATACCAGCAACAACACTTTAAGAACTTTCCTTCTGAGAGAATATAAATTTATAGAGACACAACACCTCGTCTTCCATCTCGACGGTACGACAGACGTGCACGCCATGGGCGAGAAAGAGACAGAAGCACAAGTAAGAGAAGGAGATGAGTGTATCAATGTGTGGATACTCTTGAGGCGACCAGAGAGGATTTTCACCCAATAAAGAATCGAAAACATCATGCATTTGTAAGTCCTGCTTCATGTGCACATGTGTCTTCCTTAGAGGTCAACAACAAGGGAGACATCTCTTCACAATGGGACATGGAGGCTGCGGAGGCCCAAATTACACTGCTGTCGATGAACGCACCAGAGTGAACAGGTAGTACAGCCTTCGTGAAACGAATCATCAGAGACAAAGCGGGGGCCACTGTATCTATATACCTGAAACAAGGCGGGTATTTGGCTTGTGCGGTATTGCTGGAAGGGTGGTGGAAATGAATGAAAACTCAGCTTCTGGGACAGGAATATTATTATTTCCAACCGATCAAGATCGTTGCCAACATGAGCACGAACGAAGATGACACTGCCACAATCGCCCCTCCAAAGTGATTCACTCTTTCCTTCTGCTGACACTGACGAAACTCTTTTTTGACATCAACAGGGCTGAGCCAGAGACAACCATCGACATACAAGATCCGCCTAATCATAATGAACATGTGTCGGTTCAAAGTGAAGAACAACAGAAAGAGGACAAACTTGAAGAAGAAAAAGAAAAGGTGCGCAAAGAGCATGAAACGAGAGATGGAAAGAAAGAGAGACACGGCGCGAAATACATCTCATGGCAAGAGTTCTACAGACCCTCCGTATTCTTTCCCATCTTTTGGAAGAGGCAAGTCCATCATTTTGGTGGGTCATATGCCAGGTTTCTGATGGACGAATAGAATGCAGAGTGAACCAGTTCCATATAACAGATTCCAAAAATCACCACCAGTCCCGTATGTATACACATGCTCTCATCCAGTAGATTTGCTGTCTGAAAAACATCTAACAAAATTGGGCCCAATCCTAAAAATTCCATTTTTATATTAATTATCAAATTTTGAATAAAATCAAAAGATTTGATTTTCCGAAATTTTGTGATTGAAAAAAAATCAGAATTTTTTTGACTCATTGTAGAGATGAGACTTGGGAGGAGGCAATTTTAACCGGATTTTTTGCGTTTGTTTCGCTACTTTTATTGGCGGGAACCTCTGTAAATATGCCAGAGAATCCTTTACTATCCACCTCTTTCGGAGCCACCGTCGTGTTGGTCTTCTGCACTCCACAAGTGATTCAAAAGAAATTTCTTCGATTATTCTTGTTTCTTTTGAGAAAAAATGAAACAGAAATATTTATAAAAAAATAATGCGGTTGAAAAATTGAAATTGGCAGTCACCAGTCGCACAGCCGTATCCAGCGATAGTTGGCCAACTTATTGGTATAATCACAGCCATCACAATACGAACCATTTTCCAGTTTCACGTGAACTGGGTTGCTGGGCCACTCTCTGTGGGAATCGGTGAGTCTCGAAGTCTTCCTGTTTCACAAATTTTCAGAGAAAAATCACAAAACAAAAGTCTCAAAAGATTGTGCCCAAAGCAAATTTGTAATACGTAATAGCAATCTTTCTACAAATGAAATTGAGAGCGGTGCACCCTCCTGGCGGGGCCACAGCTTTATTTTTCGCCACTACAACGGTAATTTGTCGCCGAATTTCGCAAGAATGACGTGTACAGCAACCCCTGCGTTGGCATGGTTACGTGGCCATCTTTCTGCCGATTTTATGCGGTGACCTCATCTTATTGACTTTGGGTATCGCATTCAATAATGTGCAGAGATACAGGTGATTTTTGTTGATTCGCTGAGAAAGTCGATATGATGGTGAAGAAAGGCTTCTTCACAGCTCATAAATTTGTTCACAATGGAATTGTGTACAAGCGTCCTCGTGTATCATACCAATAAAAATGAGTTAAAATACCACAAAGATGCGGCCGCAAATCTTGAAATATAATTTCACGTTGAGACAAGGATGGTGTTGCAGGATTTGACGCGATCTTACAGGAGCTACCCTATGAATTGGTGGCCATTCGATCTCATCAAACACATTCCCGCGCGGTGGAACGCGGCAATATCCCAAATATAGACAAGACGTGTAGAAGTTGCAAGAATAATAAAGGATAGAGGAGAAGATACTTCTGAACGAGTTCTGCGGATGTCAAACACACAGGTTGTCAGAGCTTCTATAAATATAAAGGGTTCGGACCCGGCTAAATCGGGTAATCTTGGGCTAAGAAGCTCGGGGATATTTTCAGGTGGAAATTAATTCTTGAAAGGTGCAAATTTGAATTGCGTAAGGCTTCTGCCCACAAAATTTGCTCATCGAGCCTTGAAGCCACGAGAACCTCATTCTTCAGAGGATGCAATCAGGAGATGGGCCGATGTTCGTCCCACCGCACCCTGGTCGTCCAACAAAATCAAAGACAGAGATCTTCTCTGGTGATATAGACAACACACAGATAAGAGGACGCAGCTTCTCGCTATCTCGCGCCAACAGAAATGCACCACCAACCTTCGATCGTTCATCGGATCAGCACAAAAAGCAGACATCACTCCAAGTACCCACACCTTCATTATCAGTTGAGAGTGTAGATCAATCAGCAGCAAAATACAAACCCTTAAGAAGTGTTTCACAACAGGCTGTTTCAGAGGATCACAATCAACAACCACATCAGCCAACGAGAAATCAGTCATCACTCCAAATACCCACACCTTCATTATCAACGGAGAATGTAGAAATCACAGCTTCGAGATATCGGCCATCAAAGAATGTTTCACAACCAGCTATTTTAGAGGACGACAGCACATTGTCTTATCAACCAATGAAGAGTCCATCCTTATCACAAGTCCCATCTCCATCAACATTGACTTTTGATCAAACACACACAAAATCCAATCGGCCTTCGAGAAATCCTTCATTAGAGGTACGCACAACACCAGACAGGAGTCCTTCCTTCGCTCAAGTCCCTTCACCAACAACATCATTCAAGGAATCACCATTTTACTCATCTTTTATGGATTCATCATCATTTATGGATGCCACATTTCAGACATCGGGACGAATCTCACAGGCTAGTTCACGTCCTCAATCTCCGAATGCTCATCAATTCCAACTGGTGTTGTCGACACCTTCTGCCATCGAACCCGCTTTTGTTGATGGGTCCCCCATCATCTCTCTTTTAGAGGAAAACTCACCTGAAAGAGTCGACATCGACCTCGAAGGTGCTGACAGAAATGGTGACTTTAACTTTCCGTGCAGCGTAAATCGAGAACAAACGCCCAGGTCGAGGGTAGTGAAGAGCATCTCTTTTGCCAGCGAAAAGAAGAATCAATCGATGGTTTTAGAAGACATGAATAGTGATGTTCCGATACCCACACTTGACGTTCAGATAACTCGAGTGGCTTCTTATGGACGTTTGCAAGTGTCTGCTCTGAACACGGAGAGGCAAATGTCACAGAAAGACGAGACTGAGAAAGAGGTAGATTATTTTTGGAAAAAATACCACAAGTATTTATTCGTGCAGGAGTATGTCAAGTTGCCTCTTCTCAGATTCATCTTGATCCTGATTTCTCTAATGCTCGCCATCTTCCTCGTCGCTTTGGACGAAACGATCGTCTCCACAGGTGATCATCCATCAAATGATGAAGAGATCACCGACTCATTTTATAAGCCATACCCAAGATCACCGATGAGTTTGGAGACATCAGCGAGATCGGCTGGATCGGATCCGCTTACCTTCTGACTACCACTTGTTTTCAGCCGGTATTTGGACGGATGTACCGGATATTTCCCCTCAAGTGGATCTTCATAGTGGCAATATGTCTCTTTGAGATCGGGTCAGTGATGTGTGGAGCGGCACCAGATTCTAAAATTTTGATACTGGTGAGCCGTTTTTCAGATCATTTTCTAAAAATGGCTAATGGAGCAGGGGCGCGGTATTGCGGGAGTGGGCGGTTCTGGAATTTTTGCTGGAGCTTTCTCCATCATTGCCATGGTAACCCTGTCTTGGGTGGAGCTTTTACTGACCATCTCTCTTGGAGGTGGTGTTTTTATATCAACCTACCAATTGGTTTTATTGCGGTTGTCGTGGTTGTGGCATTTCTACACCTTCCATCTTACGCACCCGAATTAGACGAAAATGGAAAGGTAAAGATTAGTGAATTGTAATTCGAATTGTAATGGTGAATAGGTCAAACCACCTCAGACCTTTCTGAGAAAAATGTGGGAGCAGGACTGGGCGGGAGTCGTACTGCTGCTCGGCAGCGTGACTTGCCTCCTGTTAGCTTTACAATTTGCTGGTGAGAAATTTTCACTCGCTTTTATAATGAGCCTCAAGTTGATTTCAAAAAATCACACAAAACAACCTGAATTATATATAATGATTGCAGGTACCCAGTTCCCATGGTCCTCCCCGATGATCGTGGGATTGCTCACGGGGTCAGGCATCGGAATCGTTCTGTTCGCTTTATCTCAATGGCGTGCTGGAGAGCGCGGAATCGTCCCATCAAACATCGTTCTGCAACGCACAGCTCTGGGGGGACTCATATACAATTTTTTGGTGGGTGCCGCTTGGTTCGTGATGCTGTTTTACGTCCCTCTATATTTCCAAACGGTGAAGGGGACCACTGCCACTTTTGCGGGAATTAACACACTTCCCACGATTTTGGGGTTGGTCATCTTGTCCATAGTCATGGGTAAGTTTTTTCGTCAAACTATTTCTTCACAACCACCAAAGGCTTTCACATAGCAAAGTTGATCCTTGAAGGTGTGCTGACTTCTGCCATTGGATATTATGCACCCTTCTTTGTCCTGGGTTCCATCATGATGAGCATTGGCAGCGGTCTAATCTACACTTGGGACGAAAACACCAGCAATTTGAACTTGATTGGATTTCAAATAATCATGGGGTCAGGTCTTGGCTGGGCCATACAAGCACCCGTAATAGCAGTACAAGCGGCTTTAAAGCCAGAACTGTAAGTTTTTCGTTTTTTTGAGATGGTTCTCATGCCCGAAGGGCACCACAGGGTATAGCGACAGTATTATTCACTCAATCTCTTGGTGGCGCTCTTGCCTTGTCAATCTGCACAAACCTGCAGAACAACAAATTGCTACAAACTATGGCCTACTACGCACCACACGTAAAGACGTCCTCATGATAAAGTTTAATCGTATAGGTCCCTGCGCAGACGATATTGGACGCAGGTGCGACAGGATTACGTATATTGTATCCAGAGCTGACCGACGTCATCGCCAAGTCCTACGCAGTCTCCATCAAATCAGCCTTCTTGATCGCGGTGATCGTCAGCCCACTGACAATATTTCCTGTCTTCATCATCGAACACATCAACCTTAAGAAGAATAGAGTTAGGAGCGTGGAAGAGGAGTGTTCTGATAGAGATTTCTAATCACCTTCACTCGATAGGGCATCGAGATGAACAATATTTCCTGTCTTCATCATCGAACACATCAACCTTAAGAAGAATAGAGTTAGGAGCGTGGAAGAGGAGTGTTCTGAAAGAGATTTCTAATCACCTTCACTCGATAGGGCATCGAGATGAAGCATAAAATTTTGGTTATAGAGGGCGATTTATTTTGAGCTTTGGGTGCGCCAGATGAGGTGCTGTTCACAACTTTTTTGATGCTTTTGTTCTTTGCAGCAGTGCCTAAAATCACTAAAAATAGGTACAAACACATCGCATCTTTGCGGCAGAAGCAAGCACGATCACTCATCACCATGATATCATATAATGTCGAGTCGTAACTTTTGTGCGAAATTTCAGTTGGAGAAAAAAACAACTGTGGTGAACAACCTCACAGAAAACATCTAAAAATCACAAACTCAAGCCTTGCATGCCAAAATTCTATTGATGACCTTCCATCACAAATGACCAAGGGAGTGCGTGTTTCAATAGGTATCTTGAATTGCTCAATCCGAAGACCCCAAGTGACGTTTGATTCCTTGGATCTGTAATTTGTAAATCTACAATCTGCCATAAATTCTTCACGAAATTTCGTGATGAATTCATGTGAAGAGGCAGCAGAAACAAAACCAGACAAACCTAAAGACAACACACACAACACTACAAAACACAGACATGAACGCAAAGCAACTTTCAGAGAGAGACGCCATCTTCAATGATGACAGCGCCGACCTATCAGTTGGACATACTCTCGGCTCTATTATGAACAACATGTCTTCCAGTGGCATCACTAGCGAACCCCTCTCCAAGATGGACAAGCAATCTGAAGGAATGGACATGGACATGGACAAAGAAAGCAAGGAACTGCCCATCTCTGCCGGAATGACCTCCCAAATCGATCGCGATTGAGAATGCAAATAAATGAAATGTTGTAACTTGTTGGACCTGCATTTCGATCATGCATCCTCTGGACATTAAGAACATGAAGACCTTTTTATTCCGTCTTCCCCTTTTGACCAACTTCTGCTTAGAGGAAGGCAGTGATGAATAATCCAAAGATCACAAACAGTGCATTGGCTCGGACGCTCACTCCGTCACCAACGCTGTGGGTGTCAATCACGATCATCGCTTGTATGATAACTTACAGAGGGCTGTCCTCTGCAACACCAGGACCGTTGGCACTGACAGAATCAGCATAAGTATAGGCAACCTGTTTAGGGATTGGAGAGAAGACAGTGGCCGCCACGGTTGAGAATCTGACCTTGAAAATATTCATCTTCAATTTTTCGGGGATCTACAACGAGACATACCTGGCTGAAGGACACGTTGATTGTGTGCTGATTAGATGCCTGTACAACGTAAAGGCCAAAGGTCAAACGGTGGAAGGTATTGTTACAATTGAACACGCTCAGAGGGATACGGTAGAAATTCCAATTATTATCAAGGAAATAGTTGGGGTTGTACTGGTTCAATCTAGTGGAGGCATAAGCACTTCCCGGGTATTTCTGAACAGATAATTGGAATTCTGTGGACGCCAAAGTGTTACTTCTAGCAAAGAACTCGAGGGAAACGTATTGCGCAGGGACGGTACTGTCAATATGTCAGTTTGACATGACATCTGAAAACTTACAGCCCCATGTTGGTGTAACCGAATCCGTTGGTCGTCGCGTTGAATGTGAGGGAGTAATGGCCGCACATTGGGTTTACTGGGTCGTTCGTCACGTAAGTCGCGTCAGGAGCCCCTCCATCGGCATAGAGAGGGTAATAGCTGGTTCCGTTGTAGACGGTGAATGTGGAGTAGGACGGAGAGCATTGGAAAGCTGGAGACGACTCCGAAGGTGCCCAGACTTGTCTTGCTTGGTTCTTTAAGACAATGTTTCCACTCATCAACTGCGATCCTCAGCCAACTCGATGGAATCAAGTGCTTACCGTAACGCCGTTATTGTCAAAGGCCATCATTTGAGATCCTCCAGAGGTCAAACTATTCCAGACTCTCTTGGTCAGAACTACGATGTAAGAGGACCCGAGAAGCTCGTCCAAAAATAGTTGTGAGACACACTTGTTGTTCTTTGCGATGCAGAACGAATAGTCTTGGGCTTGTCCTTTGAGGTTGTGCCACAGCTGGTAAGCGAGCCGTGGTGCAGAATTTCTGTAAGAAGGATATAGCTGGAAGAACACTGTTCCAGCGGCATTACGAGGTCCCTGGGCTATTTAACAAATTTCAAAGTGTCGGAGAAACTCACCGCCATCACAGCCTTGTATACATCGTGAACAACGGATGTGGGTAAAGAAGACGGTGCGCTGGCGACTGTAGCTACTCCTGTCCTCTTGCAGTTGTTTCCACAAGATGCAGTCACCTTTCAAAATTATTTGGACTCTTGCAAAAAAACCTACCGTGACGGTCTGTTGGGGCCACGTTGCGACGTAGGACCAGTAGCCTGGTGAACCGAGCGTGCTCGGTGCCACAAAGTCAGTATCGGATACGACCATAAAGTACAATTTGTTAGTGTTGGGATCGACAAAGTAAGTATTCCAGTTGAGCTCCGCAAAGCTCTTCACTTGCTGGTAGGTTGCTCCGCCATTGCTGACAAAGTCAATAAAAAGTATGGTTGAGCCACTCACTTCCATTGGATTGAGTTCTGGAGTTGGAAGGTGGTACCACGTGGATAATCAACAGAAAATATATTCCAACTGCTCATCCTAGTTGCCTGTCCAAACACTACATTGAACTGTCCAAAATTCTGCATCAAGGACCCGGTCGTGTTGTAGGCGATCATTTCGTACATACCGGTATTCAACGTGGCGGTATAGACATACCAATTTCCTTGGAAAGTCTCTGTTATGGTGTCACAACATTTCTCCAATACTTTGACTCACGTAAGAATGCGACGTCGGTCACGGTCTTTCCCATTGGAACAAATCCCACCGCATTTTGAGTAAATTTGTGAGTCACTCCCCTGCCTCCCAAGTATTTCATGTTGTAGATGGTGCGGTCTGCAGCCTCTGGGGTCCACAAAGAGGTCTATACAGGTCAATCAATACACGATGCGATCACTTGTAGTCTCACCGAGGGACCAGAAACCACCATGTGGGTGAAACCATAAGCGAAAGGTTTGCAGAGAAAACCGGGATATTGGTCCTTGTAAGTGCATTCAGGCACATCCTTAAAGCCAGGCATGAGTCCGACCATCTGTGCTCCTCCATTGACACCTGTCGCGAATGTCAGATGTCTGATGACGTGATTGGGCACACCTGTCAGAGTTCCGTCGTCAAAGATACCGTCTGACTGGAAAGTGTCTGTGCCAAACCACCTGGGGAACGCAACAGGGTTTGAGTTTATCAGAGTAGAATTGAGAGATAGCCAACCGGGAGGACTATCCCAACCAGGTCCATTGGCTGT
>KV921003.1:10379-29477 GCA_002081555.1 Protostelium mycophagum | reverse complement strand
CAGCTCTTCATTGCGATCCAGTTGTATCAAGTGTATTTTTCATGTCTTCAATATGTGACAAAGACATCACTGATACATAGAACTATAAATCTCCACAAAACTGACTGTACTTAGGGAATCATGATTGGAGCTGCAACAATGATTGCAGCTGATGTTGGAAACACTAATCCTACCCAATGGAACGAAGCCAAAAACTATGTCAAGTTCTTACTGAACAACGAGACAAAGTCTAGCTCCTGGGGAAAGGTCAAGTCGTCATCATTGTCTGTTTTTGATGTTCTGAAGGTACTGAACGATGGTAATGCCACACAATGCAAAACTGACTGTCACGAATTCAAGGGCCCTACAACAAGATACCTCAGGTACTGTTGTTGCCACTGATTGCAAAGATTGAAAGCATGTGCAGATTGTTTGTAGAAGTAGGAAGACGTCTCTACCCCAACGAGCCCTTGGTCAGTCAGGTATAGCTCCTACAGAAGTGAAAGTCGAAAGTCGATGTTGACCAATTCAGGCACTCGATGCTTTGAAGGGCAGCGCATTCTCCATTGCAAACCAGGCATTTAACGCAAAGGATGCTACCTTCTCCGTTGGCTTTTCGTCTTGATAAATGAGATTGAAATTTTATGTACATTCTTCACCCTTCATGTCAATTCACCTTGTTGCATATCTGCGTTAGCTTTTTTGCAACACGCTCAAGATGTGGATTATGAAATTGTTTAGATGTTTGTGGCTTTGCATTAATATTTTCGTGGACAATACCCAAAGAAATATGCTAATAGGCGTACATCATAGTACTATGAGAGATCTTTATCACATAGGATTGATTTGACAATCCATAATTCTGGCCAATATTTATTCTAAGTGAAAAAGATATAAAGACCTTTTCAAATATCAGAACAATCCATCTTAATTCGACTTTTATGTCTTCAATGATTTTGGTTTGTGTCCTCTACGATCACGTTCAATGATGTCGATCTCGCGTCGTTAAGCGATGACCGATCCAACAATGGGGCCTCATCTGTCTCTTTCTTCTTTGCATCATGAAGCAACTCATACTTGACTTCCTTGTAAAACTCCCTCTCTGGTAAGAATCTCAATGCGATGAGATCAGAGAGTGCCGCTGCGATAGAGATGAGGGCCAGTCCTGATCCTGTGTTCCATGAGTCCACATCTAAAGATCGATGCGATCGTCATACCCAGATTGATGATGAGAGGGACGATGTCGAATTTGCTGGCGGTTCCTGACAATAAGAATACGAATCTTAATCCCCAGACCTGAGATATCTTGATCATATCGCACATGTACATGACGTCATACCTTGTACAGGTCACGTGATCTGGTGAAATCGTCCCTGTGGAAATAGTTTGCATATCTAAAATTGTAGCCCTTGTCTTCGGCGTCAATAATCCTGAGTCCTTCAGAAGTATTCATACCATCGCTATGGTAACAGAAAACGACACACAATCAAGATATCTTTGTTGTAAATAAACACGAGGATTTGGATGCTACATTCCACTTTGGCAATACTATTATGTTTTACATTTTTGCTGCGGCTCTGCCGCAGCCCCTTTCCACGTAAATCTGCTCAATCTACAACCGGATCCTTTTTTCGCATTTTCACTGCGGCTCTGCCGCAGCCCTCCATACGTAAACCTCTTCCATCTACAACGAGACACTCACGGTACGAAAGAGGGTGCTTGGTATTGGCATTGCTCGTTCTTATTCCTTTTGTCCAAATCACATTTCCAGTTAAAAGTGACCGCCACAACACTTCCGTTGGTTGCGGCCTGAGTTTTTCAAAAAAAAATATGTTTGCATCTTGTCTTGTGAAAAATCTCAAAGAAAAAATTATTTATTTTGAGAATTATTTTCTGCCAACGAATTTGATTTCTTCATAGACATAAAATTATTAAACAATTTCCTGCTGTAAAGAACATTCTCTCCGTAATCTTTCGTGAATTGTAGTTTGTCACATTTGTTTTCACGGTTGCGTACCTGCATTTCGCGGTACCAAACCGAGATCCTTAACGTGAAACGCGTCGCATAAATTCGGTCAGAATTCTCACCTTCATCCAGTCGAATCCGCCGAGCATGTCGTTTACCGTAAAGAGATTCACCCCCTTCTCTGGCTTGGCCTGGAAGTTCGACCTATTAACGTGAGGATGTGCGGTTGTAACCGTGATTTTTGGGTAGAGGAATAGTTGTTTTCGTTAGCTTTGAGGAATAAATCATTTGGAAAATCGGCAAAGCCACGATTTTTATTATGGTTTGGACTTTTGCAATTTGCGGTTGCTACCGCGAATTTCGTGTTAGTTAACCGCATTCTTTATATATAAATGTAATTTTGAATTCGCCAAAAAAGCCATCAATTGTATCCAAGTCTTCACTGCATCACCCTTTCAACACTCACAAAAACAACATCGATGCGATCTCCATCATCCATCATGCATATCATGACATAACTCACGTGGTAAAATTGAAACGCACAGATTTGACCGTTTGTCGTGCTAGAATGGTAAAGTCTTGGATACCAGACAATAGATTTTGAATATTGGAGTCGTCGAAAGGCTCCGGGGGACACCACGCGTACATCTGACAGGTCTTGTTGGAGCCACAAACACCCGTTGTCAGACCTGCTCTGTGTCATTTTGGCGGGAAAATCGGTTCGCGGTTTCAAACCGTGATTTTCGCGAGAACAGGGAGATGGATGAGAAGATGACACTACGACAGAGCGCAGTAGAGGTGTCAACAGCTTACATGATGTCTATAAAATCACGAGACTCACCTAATTCATCGACAACTTTTAGCTTTGAGCAATCGGTATCATTTTGACAAGATTTGCTCTGCCAATATCAACACGCATTTCACATCTTATCATTCACTTACACTCGGACAGCTGCTTCTGATCTGATTTGGTGTTTTTAAAAAATTTGTCGTGATGAAAAGAGCATCGAGCTCGTTCGGCGGATAGACTATGCATTCTTTAATGATTGTAAAGGATCAAATGATGTCCCTCTGGATGATGCCAAAACAATTGTTTCGTCAAAAAGTCGACATACCAACATCTGAAGCGTCCCAAACATCAATTCCGCTCGAAGTATTTCTAAATGCAACACCCTTCACCTATAAACACTATTAATGACTGAATGTAGATCGGGTCCTACTTTGATTGTGGTGAGTCCGATCATCTGATCGTGCAATTGATAACCCCTCTGAAGCCAAATGGCATAGATCGCGACTTGAAATCATCAAAAATAGATCGAGTCTCAGCTGGCTCACCATAGACAAGGATCGCAAAAACGATGGAATAATAGAGGAAGCCGAGTTTTTTGCTGCTTATCTGGACGACCTTTATAGTGTGATAATATATGAGTTGTCTAAAGAACTCCACAAGACGGCTTGGCTTCCCCATATCGACGAGATGAAAGACGACAGTTACGTTTTCTTTGCAAGTCCTCTACAACAACAAATCGAGAAAATTTTCAGATTATTTGATATCGGTTAATTTTGGCGGGAAATTTAAGAACGTCTTAATTTTGCACAACGGTAAGATTTAAAATCACGTTCCTCATCCGCATCAACAACCATCATGATAGTATATGCTTTCCTCTTGTCTTTATACATGCACTCTTGATTCTCTTGCCTCTCTGAGGATATCAGGCGAGAGATAGCTACCATATCGTCTAAAGATGACTACCTGCTTGAAATGGACACAACTGAAAAAATTGAAAGGAAGAATGTTACTATCCCTGAGAACATCTCGGACGGACCTCAACACCCTCCTGCATTTCTTTGGAGTATCGGCGAAATGATTACCTCACACAAGCTTCACTATCCTGTGAGTCATCAAGATGACTTTTCATGTGAAAAATCAAGAAGGAACGGAATGTCTCAGAACTCTTATGCATCTGTTTCAGATCTTCTCAAGTGGTATTCAGATCTTGCGCCTTTATATCAGATCGATCTGATTTGATCGAAGGTGACATACGCGACAGACCACAAAGTCACAGAGACCATCAGATGTTCAATGAATCAGCCAGGAGTATCTCCCTTGTCAAACCTCACGGATGCAAGGGAACACCATGCTGGTTCATCTGAAAAGATGTCTCGGTGGTTATCGTGCCGAAGTGTTCCCTATTTGACACTGCAGTGGTTTTCGACAACGTTCTGGTCTCCTTTGAGGTTCTCGACCATACCGAGGTATAAGATTGTTTGGCATCATTTCGCGAGGTGTAATGTTAAACCTTTGCATCATTTCCTTGTGTTCAAGAACAAAGAGCGCCTTTTTCAAAGAGCAAGCTAACATAATTAACAAATGCTACTCACCTCAATTTTTTTGCCTTGGGCAGCACGGCCTTGCTAGCTCAGTTGGAAGAGCGACAGCCTTCTAAGCTGTAGGTCGTGGGTTCGAGCCCCACGTGAGGCGCATCCTTTTGGCTTTTACTTTCCGGAATCTTCGGAGATTATCGTTGTGTGTATGACGATATGAAGGTGAGCCACTTTGAACTCTTCAGATTTGATACCCTCGAAACAGTACCTCAAGGAAAATCCGTGCGAGTCCTGATCGGGGGAAGCTTTTTAAATCAGAAAGAATCTTAACCAAACACTCCGGAAAAAACATTTGCATTTAATTGACTGAAATATTTTTATGACCTTTACTTATGTCGGCGAAGCATCATTGCCTTGCTAGCTCAGTTGGAAGAGCGACAGCCTTCTAAGCTGTAGGTCGTGGGTTCGAGCCCCACGTGAGGCGCTTCCTTTTACCATTTTGATCAAATATATTACAGAAGCTTCATCTACAACGAAGATGATCCAAAATAACTCCCTGGCTGATAAGTTACTGTTGTTCCAAAAATTGGACACTGCAAACTTGTCACATTACAGAAATAAATAATTCTTTCATCAAATACAACTAGTGTGATTTATTTTCAACAGTTGCAGATCAACAACCTTTGCATCCTCCAGGTGTGGTACTACTTGTGCTTTCTGAGGTCCTTTAGTTGAGCAGCAACAACTCTTCTCTTCTAGATATCTCTCTGATTTGTTCAAAGAGAACGGACTTCACCTGAAATAAGAATGTATCTGCTCACATCAAGGAACAATTGGAAGCGCGGCCCTTCAGACCAAAGAGAACGCGGTCTTCAGAAACTGAGTGTGATGACAAACGAGAAAGTCCAGAGCAGAAGAGTATAAATAAAGAGATATGATAAATTGTAATTTAAATATTACAATCTTTACAACTGCGTGGTGTCGGCTTGACAAGTCTCCCCACGGGGATGTCTGGCTGTGTCTATATCTTACAACATTGCCGCGGCATCCTCTTCTTTCCCGACCTTTTCGGATACGTCCAGAACTGAAAAAATGCTCAAGCACTCAGTCGTCCTCCTCTTTCTTTCAGCTGCTCTTGCCATCAAAACCGAGATTTTCGAGGGTCAATCTTGTCAGAGCAACAAAGTCAATCGAATCACTTTCATTAATCCTAACTGTGTCGAATATGCTCGCGGCATCTGGTCCTCCTTCACTTGCAATAACGGACTGCTTCAAGGACATACATTCACCTCAGATACCAAATGTCAAGGCGCTCCTTCTGCTGGGGGGATTAGTGGGGAAGAGGGAACCTGCTACAGAGCTGGGCCTTCTCAGATGCTCAGACACAACTGCTCTTCTACCTTTGACTTCAACATCAAGCCCAGCGACATTGTCACGTACTCCATGAACGCGGATTGCACCGAGGCTTTCTCTATCGATATCGAAAGAGACCATCAAGATTGCAGACAGACCAACATCCCTCACCTGAAATTCTTACATGACTGCAAACCATCGACGGGTTATACATTCTACATGGGTTGCGGAGATGACATCAGAGTCAAAGATTGGATCAAGGATTACAAGAGAGCCACTGCACAAACTAAATCTGCACCTTCTCTTCTTCACTGAGAAAGGACTAATAACAAATATAAACATTTCTGAATTTGTTGATATCATTTTATTCACCCCCTTCCTGAGGTCGGCTTGGCGGCAGGTTTTATTCATATTTTCAATTATTTGCGGTGTCCCCTCAACAAAATTATGGAAGAGATTTTTGCAATCTACTTTTTTGCTGCAATTATATAATTCAATCTTGAGCCTCAACTCACAGTGGACCAACAGGCGCCACAGGTCCTCAGGCAATGCAAGGAGCAACAGGTAAAACAGGACCTGTGGGAGCAACAGGAATACAGGGCAATACAGGACCTGTTGGACCACAAGGGATACAGGGAAACGGTCCTATTGGCCCCCAGGAAGTACTGGAGCATCATTCTTGTGCCGCAATACATCTTGTACTTGTTTACTCATGTCAAGGACAGAAACTTTCAAACGACTTTCCGAGGATTTGCGAATCATTTTGTCGTTGTATTATTCTGCAATTACGCACAAAATCGAAAGACGATCACAAAAAACATACAGAGGATGTCGTTCCTCAAGGGACTTCCCTCTTATAATAAGGACAATTTTTCACAGTTGCAAACAGAAAACAAAAAATCTACTCTCAAAACGACGACACCTACAAAATATATGGCCATCCATAACACATCAGCTCCACCAGATCAGGGTAAGAGCATGGCTTATTACTTGGTTGTCAAATCGCAGATGATTGATAATGTCAGTGTTGGTTTCAGATGGAACTACATTACTCGTCAGACACCTCACACTACAAGACAAGAACCAGAAAAATAAGGTGACCTCTACTCGATGATTCCATCATTCAACCATTTTTTCAGCGGCCTAGAACAGAGAAGGGAAAAGAAGAGGAGCTGCCTGTACAAAACAAGAAGAGAACAGACAAAAAGACTACACGATGATGATCATTCATAAGAAAAAATGGGAAGAACCAACATCACAGTAAATTGATTGTCTTTCATGTGCGGAAAATGATCATCTTGTACAAAGTCTCGATAGCGTACCGCGTTCTCACGCGGTAACTAACATCACAATCTCTTCTGTATGACTTTTATTTGCCCATGATGAGGCTGTCGGCTTGCAATGTCTCGGCATTAGATTTCGTCTTTGCCTCCATGTTGTAACCTTTTCCAATAGAACAAGTGTTCAGCTGGCATCCGTCACCTATTCTAACCTCATTACACACGATGCTGTTCTGAATCACACAACTACAAGGGTCAATCATCTTGATGGGATCAGGATCGTGAGTTCAGCTGGCATCCGTCACCTATTCTAACCTCATTACACACGATGCTGTTCTGAATCACACAACTACAAGGGTCAATCATCTTGATGGGATCAGGATCGTGATGTATGCATTTGTCGCGTCTTTGTGAATCGAGTTTAATGATTATGAAATGAATGGCGGAATAATACAGTTATAGAAAGGCACTCACTCTTCTCCGATTGTGACATAGTCCATGATGACAGAGTTGATGATCTTAACTCCTAACGTCTTTAGAACCTTTCCTTTCTATTTCAAAAGAATATATTATTTGTTACATGATCTCATCGAAATTCCACAAATTCAAAATAAAAATAATAAAATTCGGGATCTACACCGAGACAAAAAATAAATAATGTGGCATCTACAACTCGCCCTTTCCAATCTTGGTGTGCTTCCCGATGATGGACTTCTTTATGCTTCCCTTGGGTCCCATCACACATGAGGATCCCACGATGCACTCCGGCCCCACCTAGACAGATCAGTACGACTGTCCTCTTTATGCCCCGGGTCCATGCGATGTTCTTCATCATGCATCAGCAGTTTTATTTGTGTCTATTCGGTGGCAGAGTTTGTTGGTCTCTACAGTGGCAGTGGCACTTTGCGGCTCTGCCGATATGTTTGGCAAAGATGTCCATACGCTTCACTTCTACTGATGCTGTGCGCAGAGCGCCGTCGTCATAATAAAAAATTCGGCGGCTCTGCCGCAATATGTGATCGTGTTATTGATTACAGCGCCACCATCAAATGAACAAGTCTGCAGCAGTCACTTTGTCTCACAATATGTGCTTGACATTCTTGATTTCTACTGCTGCTGTGGCGCAGAGCGCCACCATCAAAACACAGACAAGTCGGCGGCAGTGCCGCGATATCTTCATAACATTCTTGATTTCTACTGCTACTGTGGCGCAGAGCGCCACCATCAAAACACAGACATGTCGGCGGCAGTCAGCCGCCGCAACATCTGCATAACATTACATCCTTTTCTACTGCTGTGGCGCAGAGCGCCACCATCTAAAAAAATCGGCGGTAGTCAGCCGCAATATGTGCATAACGTTAAAAAACATTCTTGATTTCTGCTGGTTCCTTGGCGCAGAGCGCCACCATCAAAACACAGACAAGTCGTCAGCAATGCCGCAACATCTGCATAACATTACATCCTTTGCTGGCGCAGAGCGCCACCATCCAAAAAAATCGGCGGTAGCCACCATCCAAAAAAATCGGCGGTAGCCACCATCCAAAAAAATCGCCGATCTTATACCTGAGTTTGCTCCGAGATCTGTGCGAGGGAAGACACAAAGTTATTTTTTCCGGCCTCCTCTTCAGGGAGATAACCGGAGGCTCCTCTTGCTATGGAGAAGTTTGCAGATTTGAAGCTGTCGATTGTGTTCACTCTGCCCAGGTTAATTTCTTTTCAAGTAGTTTTTTTATTTTTAAAAAATAAATTCGTGATTTATATTATTATTTTTCGAATTGAAATTTTATAATAAAAAAATGAAATTTATTTAGGATTGAATACAATCTTGTGGAATTTTAATCTGTTTGTATGGCGAAGCCAATAAAATCTTAAGCATATTCTTTACAATGACTTTTAATGCCATCATCACCTGAAGCATGTCTGATCTTCTGGCATGATGAACCCGAAACAACCCATGGCATCAGGTTCTGAGGTCTGTTGAGAAGACATCATGCTCACGATCGTGTCGGATGTGCGCCTCACGAATTCTTTTAGCCCGCCTTGACACGTCATCATCGTGGTTTTATTTTATCGAGAACTTGGGTTTTTTTTCTTTTGTAACGATTTTTTTTATAAATTTGAATTTTAGAAAAAAAATAAATTTGTCGTCCTGTAATTCCAAAAATAATAATTCATTTTATTTTATCGTTACATATGATACAGAATGCGATATGAAGTAAGATATCTCACCGTTTTTCGCCGGGATTTTTTTGGTGCGTTGTAGAATAACCAAGAATGGTACGAGCTCCCCTTTGATAGAAGAGATGGCGATGCCCTCCTCTTTTAAAATTTGAATGAGCTCAAGAATCCAATCGGCAAATATGAAAAAGTGGGCGTCCAAAAGGTTTGTGTACAGAGTCATGTTCATCTGACTGTGAAAAATTAGTATATTATTTTTATTTGTATTTTGTTTTATTTTATTTATATGTGATTTTCGAGATTTTTATAAGAAAGTTCATAAAAATTTCACAGAAAATTCATACTTTTTCAGGATTTCTTTTTTGATGGACAGATTCTCTTCGATATCGGCTGCAGCAGAGAACAATAACACCTATACAAATTCAATACATTATAATCTAATTTAAATAAATTATAAAAATGAAAAACATCTTCTAAAGAGGTGCAAAGGTTGGTTGTAATTTTAATTTTTGTTGCTCGACAACACCAGAATTTTTAAATCACAACTTTAATCGACGTATATCCAACAGCCACTTATTTGACTACAAACAACATGGGAAGACATAATGTGATGATGATCATGATCATCCACTCACCCTTCCGGTGTGGTCGAGGCCGATAAAGTCGCTCGTCTGTGTCTTACTCTTTTGCTTCGCTTTCTTCTCTTCTTCAGTGAGAGGTGCGTTCTTCTTTAGTAACATGGTGAGCGCCGCGTTCCTCGTTCTGTGGATGTCTGCCATGTGATGGAGAAAGTTTTCAGAGACGATGACGTCACCGCTGATCACTATAAAATTACGCTGGATGAGATCAGGTCGATGTATATTTATGTTGGATTTTAATACACAAAAACTGCTTATTGCAACCAAGACAACTTTTAAAACTTGAGTGTCTATGTAGCTTCAGAACACATTTTATACTGTCTTAAATTCACATTAGAGGGATCATCACATCATCTTGTTTAAAATGCAATAGTGTACTGTGGGTTTCCTCAAGGGAACATTGCGCAAAGCCGCGAGTCGACCACACGTATAACAATCCACGTTGCAAAAATGAAGCAGATTTTCGGAAATGTATTGCTATTGAACTCGGCCACCAACAATAATTCGATTGATTCATCTGATGATCAGTGTCAGACATTCGATACCTCACCTTGATCTTGTCTTTGATTTTTAAGAGGGCATCTACTGTGCCCACAGTTCCTTTTGTATTTTCGAAAATGACTTTCAAATCGCCCTTATAGACATCCTCCACGTAATTAACGAGGGCTCTGTTGGATTCGGTACTTGTCAATACAATCGCCTCTAAAAAGAGATTAACACAGATCAGAATGATTCACCGTACCTGTAAAACCAGCACGTTCTAACAGCTCGAGTTGGTACGATATTAAAGGACGATTTGCAACGGGAAGCATAGATTTCGGGGTTCCATCGGTTAAAGGAGTCAAACGACTTCCAGTTCCTCCAGCTAAGATCACCACTTGAAACTCTTGAGGTCCAATCATCGCTTTGATCGGTTTTGAGATTGGAATGAATGATCATCAATTTTTTTCCTGATTTTTTCAAAAATAAATAATTTGACGTATGGCCATCAAGGAGGTTGTATAGAATGTAGTGTGTCTCGGTACACTTTGCAACCCGATTGATCATCACAGTCGATCCCGGGAGGCAGAAAACTCGCCATATGAGGGCTGTTTTGCCAGTGTATGGCCGTCATGAGCTCTCTAATGGTACCAATGTCTTGAGTGCAAGATTTGAATGTGATTACGGTACAAAGCAAATTTCGTCTTAGAATCTATCCTTGCGGTCGAGCATGTCGTGCAGACTTAAGTTCAGAGATGGATTTTATTTTCATTTTATTTTCGTTCGATTCTTCAGGATAATTCGGCTTCTCTGTTGCTCAATCTTTTCGACAATTTTTCGTACTCTGGCAGTAGCTTGCTCATCCTGCTGCAAAAGCTGACAAGTACCTTCTTAGACAAGACCAGTTCACTCCAGAAATGGCTGAACTCTTCGACCATGCTGCTGGTCATCACCGCGTAGAGGATGACATCTATGAGGGTGGGCTGTTCTGTGTTGTGGAAATATTTTTTGCCTTCTAAACGTACCACGAGGTCCTCCACAGCTGATGTCAATATTGACTCGATCTGGATCATGTTAATTTATATTTATGTGTTGATGTGTTACTTCTTGATCAGTGTGCCTTCCCATTCCTCTAGCGATGAGTGTGTTACTGATGTTTGTTCTGACTCTCCATCCAACTGCGACTCTCAAAGGCCAAGGTACAGCGGCAAACATCTGTTCTCTCAGATTATAATAGTTGGTGTCCACCATCCATAACTGCTTCACAACGGCCGCATAAACCTTCTCCTCCCATAGCCCTTGATAAGCTCTTGTCTCTGCTAGTTGCAGCGGTGATAATCCAATGTCTAGGTCCTTGCAGACATTGTTGGCAATGAGATGCTTGATTATGAAATCCGAATCGGCAACAGTCTCTCCCTCATAGACGATGTAGGGCAATTTTCCTTTAGGTGCTGCTCCTGGCCAGGCAGATCTGTGTTCATATGGAGTTGATGTTGCCTTGAGATAGGTCTCCAACTTGTGGCAGAAACCGGATAGATGTTGAACGTCTTTCTCTTTTGGAAATCCATATAATTCCACCATGTGTGCAGTCGTCATCGCTGTCATTTTTACACTGATCGGGTGCTGGTTTTGTTGTTGAAATCCCCGATCGGGGAATTTTTTCCTGGAATTTTTTCACGAAGTTTCTTCGTCCTTTAGAGGCAAAAAACCAACCGGACACTGCCAAGCCTTCCAGCTTCAACATGCAGAAGAAAAATAAGCCTCGTATGACCATCAATTTGGATAAACCTGAGAATCCATATGCAGTGTAATCAATCTCAGCCCATTCATAGCATTTTGACCTCCTCAGATCGGAGAGTGGGACTTTTAGAGAGGGAGATATAGCTATAGGTAAAAAAGGACTCTTAGTGGCGGGACAATCTCCCCAAGTGACCGGACATGCAAAGCAATTAGAGGCGGATAGCCCACCGCAACCTCTTAATCTCGGATCAAATCCCCTCGAGCTTCATGATCTCGAGTTTCAGAGTGGTAAAGGCGGGATGATTGGCAGCGGGAGCTCGGGTCTGGTGAAGTTGGCAAAACACAAGCCATCAGGTGACATGAGAAATAATTGTGGCTGTGTGCATTCGCTCTCTTTCATCTTGTTGGGAATATTTTTCATCTAATGCAAGCAGGTGTCACACTGGCCATCAAAATCATACAGCTTGATGTGGAAGAGAATGTCAGGAAACAGATCATTCTCGAGCTGAAGACACTACATCGCACGCAGTGTGAATATGTGGTGGCTTTCTACGACGCTTTTTTCAACGAAGGTAGTATATATGTCGCTTTAGAATACATGCAAGCTGGTAGTCTGTCCACAGTCATGGACAAATCCGGTCCCATCCCGGAAGAGATTATTTCGAAAATTGCGTTTCAAGTGAGGAAAGTTTTTAATTTTTAATCTGATTCTGAGTGACAGGTTCTCTCTGGGTTGAATTATTTGCATAGAAAACTTCACCTGATACATAGAGATATCAAACCGTGTAAGTTGAGGATATCGTTGTTGTGAAAACTTGGATTTTTCAATATTGAATTGTCATTTTTGGTCATTGAATTGTTTCATTCGTCTTTCATTTTTAATATTCTAAGGTAATTTACTGATCAATAACCGAGGAGGAGTGAAGATAAGTGATTTTGGAGTCAGCGGTCAGCTCGCTCACACTCTTTCACAGAAACTATCCTTCGTCGGAACAGTGAGTTTTCATTGATATTTCACTCAATCTCACGTCTCTGACAGTGTACAGGCGACGTATATGTCGGTATCCTCATCTTGATTTTTTCTGCAAAAATTGAAATTCTCCTTGATTTTTTCCAGCCGGAACGGATATCCGGTGCGGCATACTCTTATGATTCTGATATATGGAGCACCGGACTGACTCTGATGGAATGCGCGATTGGAAAATTTCCATACAAAAATTTAGTTGCAACAGAGAATAACGGAAACTCTGCGAAATCTGTAGCCAAGAGTCAACATTTGGGATTCTGGGAGTTGATGGAATATATCACGAAATTTCCCCCACCAACTCTCGACCCAACGAAATTTTCCCGCCCATTTTGTAATTTTATCAACAAGTGGTGAGTTTAAACATTATTTGTGATTATTGATGGTGATTCAGCCTCCAAAAAAGCCCAGAGGAAAGGCCGTCAGCCTCGACCCTGTTGAAAGACGAATGGATTTCTCAGAGCGCTGACAACAGCAGCGCATCGCAACTCGCCCAATGGCTCATCAAATGGAAGTGACGCAATAGTGGGAGATATAAAAATGCTGCGATCGCGCATCTAATCAATCATCATCTCATCCCCGTAGAGGTCATTAATAAGGTCTTGACACTCCTTGACCTTTTTAATTTCTTGCAAGGGTTCACCAGGTCCAGCCCACCAAAAGTGAAAGACTTTCTATTTGTGGGTTTAGGGTTCAGCTTTTCCAGCCAAAAGATTACCAGATATACGAACAAAATGAAATTTTTCGGTTGTGGCTTTCTTGTATGCGTTTAAACTTTATTTGTACTTGGAGAAATCCATCTTCAAAGGTGTCGCCGTCTTCACTTGGGAAGCGGCCGCCTTTGCTGCCGCAGCTTGGCTCTGCGCCACACTCAGTTTGACTGATGTCTCTAGTTGTGATCTCTCCTTCTCAGACAGTGATGTCACCAAGTTTTTGAACTCTGGAGCAGTGGTGGCCAGTTTCAGAAGGACTTGCAATGCGAGTCCATGAATGGCATCATTCGTGTCAGTCGGACGGAGCAGACCGACCAATGTGGGGATGATGATGCTCAGAATGGGAGTCGATTCTTTAGACAATGTCTGGCATGTGACGAGAAGACGGATGCACTCGTTGATGACCGAGATGTCATCGGGGGTTCTCTCAGAGTCTTCGTTCCTCTGTCTCCATAGGATGAGGACGAGGTCGGGAGCTGAAGGGGTCAGTCTAAATATAGACGCGTGATGACGTCATACCGAGGAAATAGAGATATTTCATCGCAATGGAAAATTCGAAGGAATCTGGGCGAGCTGCCAACTCAGTCACAAGAGAACGCACGCGTTGTAGAACGACAAGTTGCACCTATCAAAAAATAAATTTCTCACATTATTTTGATAAAAATAAAACTGACCTTGTTGTCTCCTTTCAAAACTTTTCTGAAAATCTGACACAGTTGTAGATGGTACCCTTCCTGACCCTGCTCCATGGGGATTTTGGACAGAAAGGTCAGTAGATTCTCCAACAGCGTTGTAGATGGGTTCTCTTCCTTCGAAGCCTCTTGTACAAGCGACCTGCTCCTGTCAGTCTGGAATTTCCCTGAAATTTCACGTACCCGAACGCGATGCTCAAAATGTTGTTCCATGAGGTTTCTCCGCCTTTTCCGAGCTCACAAAATTGCAGGAAACCGCCCATCGCGACGCGTTGTAGATCGAGTCTGATTTCGTGGTTGTTATTCTCGCCTTGGAGTAGAGATAATCTGACCAAGATGTACAGAATGATGGAGCCGTACTGCTGTCTCAATTGATTGGGCAGCTTGCAGGCCCCCTGGACCAAAACATTGATCACCATCTCCAAAACAGAGACGACTTCGCTCGTTGTAGAGAGGAGGGTCGCTACGGATGTAAGCGACATTTTTGGCGGGAAATCTGAAATTTGAATTTCATACCTTTTTGGTTCTTTGCTTGGATATTGGGGACATAGTATCTGACGGTTGCCAAGGCATTATTCAACAGGTCTTGCAATATTTCGACACCAGCACTACAACGATGTAAAAACCACGAAATAATCGTGGAGATTACCCTTGTGCAAAGTACTCGGCATCGAGGCTGTTGACCAACACTTGTATCAATTTAAAACTTTCGGTTTGTAATTTCAAGTCTTGGGCCTCTACAATCGACCGAATCAGATTCACCAGCTCCTTGCATAATTCCTGGAATGGTCAGAGATTTTCGTTGTAGATGGATGGGGCTTACGTATGGTAATATATCTTTCTTCTTTAGATGGGGGCCAGATAGAAGCTGTTGCATTGCTTTGAGAGCGGTGTTTGCCTTTTCAGATTCAAAAGTGCCCGCAAGCGCGTTCACAGCGATACCTGTAATTTTCAGTCAAAAATTCGTCGAATTCTCTTAGAAATTTCAGTGATAGATTTCGGAACGTGTAGTATTCCACGGTAATTACCGCGGAGTGTGGTTAAATAGAACAAAACTCACCCAACAACACGTAGAACGACATGTCGTCTTGGGCGGACTCCACTTCCGTCCAGAAGGGGGTGGAAAGAAGGCTCGTTGTAGATAGCAAGATTGGTGGGTATGCTGTCTTGAACGATTGTAGAACGACATCACTGCAAGGATAACTGAAAAATGCAGCTTGGTAGACCTGCGCAGATCGTCAAAAAAAATGGGCTAAAATTACAAAAAGCGAGGGCCCTCCCGGAATTGAACCGGGGACCGGTCGGACTGCAGCCGAATGCTCTACCGCTGAGCTAAGGACCCGATGTGAATACCACTCAACACCAGCATTCGAATACAATTTTTCAGCGTAAAATTATAGTGGTTATACCATAACAAATTTGCTGGTGTTTTGAAACACCAAACTTGGCCAAGTTTGATTGTGCATAAACATCCTCTAAAACAAACCTTCTGCGATGCCTTGGATTGTGTGGTGAGTACGGCGTAATCTCTGAGGACATCGAGCCACAGTTTCTTCATCTTAGGTAACAGTGGCGAGATAGAAGTGAGGAACTTGTCCTTCTGCTGCTGGGTGTGGTTGGTGTCGTTGTAGAGCTCACCGAGTGTTCCGAGAACTGACAGTTGCACCATCGTGGCACAGTCTTCGTTATACGCCTTGTAACTCAATTCTACAACGAGTCAATTTTTCTCCGATGCACAGTGAAAATTCTCCGAGATTTCCCACCCGTCAGATTCTCCACAAAGTTGGAGATTAGATTAATGATCTTAGAGGCCATCTTCTGGTCTTTGATTATGGGACTCCTCAGGTAACTCAACAATAAACCGCAGGAAGACTGGGTCACGTTTGGTGCAGAGTCTTGGCAGAAAGTGGGCCGCAGCGCCGACACAAATTGTGCTTGGTATTGTTCCAAGAGAGGATGGCCGGCATAGTCGGGGTCAATTGACGATCTGTGACGTGTTATTTTGGTGATTCAGAAATATTTTCTTCTGAATTTCTATTTTTAGATTGGAGGAATCTTTTGAATTTGTTTTCGGAGGGTGTGATTTGTGTGTAGAAAAGTTGGAAATTTTTTGGCGCCAAAATAAAAATTCAAATTTACCCCATTGTGTCGACCAGTAATTTCATGAGTTGCATTCCATGAGGTCTGATCATCTCCGCATCACTTGTCGCAGAAATAAATCCCATAGAAACCAGATCTGGCAAGTTGTAGACCAAGAAATCCCCTGATCTACGTCATCTACAACCGAAGTGTACACTCCTCACCCCTGCCGTTGTTTTGGTCACGTGACTCGTTCGCTTTAAACATGTCAAATTGGCGTGCATCCCCTTCCAATACGGTGAAAATTCTATTTACGCATTGCATGGAGAACATCTTGGTGTGCCATCTGTCATCAATGTCAATCAAGTGTCACATGTCAATCAAGTCACATGCCAATCAAGTCACATGTCAACCAAGTGTCACGTGTCAACCAAGTGTCACATGCCAATCAAGTTTCACGTGTCAACCAAATGTCACATGTCAATCAAGTGTCAAAAAATACCTGGGTTTGAATACGTTGTTGTCCTTCTGGTCTTCTTGTGTGGTAAGAGATTGGTTTGAGCCTTCACCGCTTTCTGCTGCTCCATCCGTGACCTTGTACCTTCAGATATTTTTCGAACTTAAAATAAATATTAAAAAGTTTGAAATTTTTTTGAAATCTAAAAACCAGAAAAAATTTAAAAATTTAATCGAAATTGTGAAGATTCAATTTAATGAAATAAAATATAAAATGTGAATAAATTTCCCAGAAATTTCCGACCTCCACTGGCTCCGCATCCCCCTGCTTCTTGGGGTCTTCCGCCATTTCTTTTTCCTCGAAACTTCCGGAGGATGTACAGACCATTTTCTTACATAATTGGATCCATCTGGTCGGGCACAATTTTGCAAGACCATCGAGTAATGACGTCACTATGAGTTGTATTTCTCCCCTGCACTTTTCGTCTTGCTCCGCGTCAAACTACAACGAGTGAGTTTCTGAGTGTTGTAGATGTCGACATCACTTATGTCGACAAAAGGTGAAACATTGAAAGAATTGTCCGGAGCACCGGAATTTTCCCGGAAATTTCGTGTGATTCCTAAACGAATAAAACCCACCATCTTAAACAATCTCTCCTCCAGATCAGACCCGGAGCTCTTATACAAAGTCTTCAACTCTAACTGTGCCAGTTGTCTAAAACACGACAATGCAGCTCTTCTGGTCTTGGCCTTGGGGTTAGTAAATTGCGTGGAGAGGTAGTTCACGATCCAGACGATGTCGAGAGTTTGAGACGCGAAGAGAATGAGAGATTGCTGGAAATCGAGGGCTCCGCATTGTACTCCACCGTCGTCATGGGTCTGTCAAATGGTCAATTTTTATATATAAATGTTTTCGAAATTTAATGAGTGATCTACAATGATATCTACAATTGAATTGTAAACAGAAAAAATATCCTTTGTGTTCAATATCGCCATATTTTCCGTGAAATTGATTGTTCGAATCGACCATCTACAACTGTATCTACAACACATACCCTCAGTTGCTCTATAATCGCAGTGGACTTTCGAAGAACTGCAGTGCTGGAGGATAATTCCGGTCCCATAGCGTGCAATATCGCGTTACTCACGGCAGCTACCGTCTGCAATTCCTCGGTAGTTAACGACCAAACCTGTCAAATAAACGTCAGAAGACCACAAAATTAATTTTTGCCGACGCGAGACCAGTTGTAGATCGTCTCATTTCGAATAAAAGGATGATGAAATTTCCTGGAAAACTCACGGGTGCGTGGTTATGTTGTGTAGATGGAGCTGGACTCTTGATAATCAAGAATGACAGCAATCCTAATGTCGACGTCACAAACGGTCCAAACGCTGCTCCTAAAAATAGATTAGTATTTTATTTTTAAATTTAAAAAAATTGCTCGTTGTAGATGGAAGATCGGATCGTTGATCTCGTGAACTTACCTGCGCTCTCGGTAGTTAAGGCGAGGGAGTGTAGCGCCCATGTGTTGATTGTAGATGAGCTTGTAGAAGGGTGTAAAACCGCATCTCTTATAATGTTGTGCAACAACGCAACGGATTGCCTCAAGTGAGGTCCACACCTTCAAAATGTTAATGAAAATTCATTGATATTTCCCGAAATTTTAAAAAATAATTTTTTCAGATCTTATCTCGAGAGTTTGGTCAGATTCCCCACTTCTCGGTAACGAACACGTTTATTACCGAGACTCTTAACGTGGCGCAAGGAATCTGATCAAATCCTGCAATATCCTTCTTATAAAAAATATCTCGGAATAATTGAAATTTCATGGAAATGATTTGGTAGAGTATTACCTCATACCACCCACGTATCTGTTGATACAACCTTGTACCAGCGCACAACCTGTCAACCAGTTTACGTCTTTCGTCTTCTTTGACATCTCAGAGTTCCAATTGATGATCTACAACCCGTCATTTTTCGGATCCTTCGAATCGATATCATCTACAACGCGACGTGTACATTTTGAGACCGACCTGTGTGGTCATATTGTCGCCTTGTACACGGGCGAGTATTCCAAGACTTTCACACGCGGCTCTTCGCACATCAGAGGCGGCATCACCGACAGAGGTAGTCAGAAAGTCAAATAATTTGATGTCTAACTTTGTTGATCCCAGAGAATCTTTTCTCTTCATCA
>KV921003.1:0-10279 GCA_002081555.1 Protostelium mycophagum | reverse complement strand
TATCGCCATATTTTCCGTGAAATTGATTGTTCGAATCGACCATCTACAACTGTATCTACAACACATACCCTCAGTTGCTCTATAATCGCAGTGGACTTTCGAAGAACTGCAGTGCTGGAGGATAATTCCGGTCCCATAGCGTGCAATATCGCGTTACTCACGGCAGCTACCGTCTGCAATTCCTCGGTAGTTAACGACCAAACCTGTCAAATAAACGTCAGAAGACCACAAAATTAATTTTTGCCGACGCGAGACCAGTTGTAGATCGTCTCATTTCGAATAAAAGGATGATGAAATTTCCTGGAAAACTCACGGGTGCGTGGTTATGTTGTGTAGATGGAGCTGGACTCTTGATAATCAAGAATGACAGCAATCCTAATGTCGACGTCACAAACGGTCCAAACGCTGCTCCTAAAAATAGATTAGTATTTTATTTTTAAATTTAAAAAAATTGCTCGTTGTAGATGGAAGATCGGATCGTTGATCTCGTGAACTTACCTGCGCTCTCGGTAGTTAAGGCGAGGGAGTGTAGCGCCCATGTGTTGATTGTAGATGAGCTTGTAGAAGGGTGTAAAACCGCATCTCTTATAATGTTGTGCAACAACGCAACGGATTGCCTCAAGTGAGGTCCACACCTTCAAAATGTTAATGAAAATTCATTGATATTTCCCGAAATTTTAAAAAATAATTTTTTCAGATCTTATCTCGAGAGTTTGGTCAGATTCCCCACTTCTCGGTAACGAACACGTTTATTACCGAGACTCTTAACGTGGCGCAAGGAATCTGATCAAATCCTGCAATATCCTTCTTATAAAAAATATCTCGGAATAATTGAAATTTCATGGAAATGATTTGGTAGAGTATTACCTCATACCACCCACGTATCTGTTGATACAACCTTGTACCAGCGCACAACCTGTCAACCAGTTTACGTCTTTCGTCTTCTTTGACATCTCAGAGTTCCAATTGATGATCTACAACCCGTCATTTTTCTGATCTTTCGAATCGAAGTCACGCTCATCTACAACGCGACGTGTACATTTTGAGACCGACCTGTGTGGTCATATTGTCGCCTTGTACACGGGCGAGTATTCCGAGACTTTCACACGCGGCTCTTCGCACATCAGAGGCGGCATCACCGACAGAGGTAGTCAGAAAGTCAAATAATTTGATGTCTAACTTTGTTGATCCCAGAGAATCTTTTCTCTTCATCACTGGATATTTTCAATCTTTTTATAATTTTTTTTGTATAATTTTATTGTGGATTATTTTCTTGTGAATTATTTTAAGTTTTGTTTCAGTAAATTTTTTTGAAATTCACATGAAATTTCAGGGAAAATGTCAGTGAAAATTCAGATAAAACTGACCTTCTTTGAGACAAGATAAGATGGCCGAAATGATGTTGCTCTGCATTCCCGCCTTTAACGAAGCCGACGCATTCGACTGAAACCTCATCAGAATTTCCCGGAAACTTCATACTTCTGTGAAATTTCGCGAAAACTTCTCGTTACCTTGGTAACGCAATTGATAAAGTGGTCGATGAGTTGGACTCTATTCTTCTCTGATTGTAGACAGAATAATTGTCCGAATAACACGATTGTAGAATTAGTCAGCCTGACCGGTAATTCCGATGGCTGATTGTAGATGTCAATAAATTTCCAAAATGTGTATTAATTATAATATTTTTGAAATTTTTGAAAAGGTAAGATTTTTTATAAGAAAAAAGGCTGCGGGGTGATCTCCAACTTAATATGCACACATCTTTGACAGGTGTGTTGCCGTGACAGTCACGGTTAGCTTACCGTGTTTCCAAAGCAACGACATGTATAAATTATTTGTGAAATGCAGCTGCCGAAAAAAACATTTCACAGCCGCATTTTCGCAAGCAGATTCCACGTTCGCATAAGTTAGACCATCTCAACGATCATAATAAGATATCTTACCGTGATGCGCTTGAAATCTGTTCTTTCCCCGGTGAAGAGGTCATTCATTTGGTAGGTGTTACACACAACCGGGTTTAAGAGGTCATTTTGCACTGACGCAAAGCCTCTGGGCCAGGGTCCTAATATGGCGTCGCCTCCTGCGTCAAGTTAACGTGATGGACTGCGGTAAGTAACGTGATTTTGTAGATTTCTGAAGAAAAGTGAGCGGATTTGCCGCGGAAATCCAAAATTTGAATTTCAAAACGTGCTCCAATGAAATATCCGCAACTTTTAAACCGAATTTCGCGGAAATTTCACCGACCTTTCTGGTATAACACTGTCTTCATGTCGACGGGAGACCCCTCTACAACTTGCGCGGCCAAAAGTCTCAACAATTGTACAAATGAGGAGCTGTATGACGTGGGGGGCAACCCGGAGAAGCATTGTATGAGGTGATACTTGATCTGGTTGATCGTAAAGATCGTCTGAGGGGCGTAACGAGTGTCAGGAAGTGATACTAGTGTATTTCTGTAAAATTTCAGGGGTTTGGTCACTCTGAAATGTTTTGCTGGAAGATTTTGTTTCGAGATTTCGGTCAGTTTCCTTACACCACGGTAAGACTCACGGTAATTACCGTGTTCGCTACCGCGAGATTGGAGATCCGAAATATTTTTCGTGTGTTTACGATTGACAAAAAAATTGTATGAAATAAAATAAATGTAAAAAATATATCAAATATAACTCACAATATACCACCAAGCATAGTCACAATCTGTTTCACCACACGATTAGAGAGTGACCCCCTGAAAACGTCAAAAAATGGTCGGTGGGAGGGATCGAACCTGCTGTTTCTGATGAAGCTGTGCAGAGAGACGAGGGCGTCTTGTTTGGAGAGTGCGAAATTTCTGACTTCTTTTTCGCCTGATTTTGCCGGCAACTAAAAACTTATTTTTGTATCTTCAAATAAAATGTTGTAAAATATTTATTTCAAAAATATTTATTTCAAAAATATTTATTACAAAAGATCTTTCCTGAAAAATAAATTTTGTTTTCTAATCAATTTAAAAAATTAATTCGAATCTCTCATGAGTGAAATAAAATTAAATAAATATTAAATTTTCTACCACATCAGTGACCAAATATTTGTTCCAAATTTGGAATAATTCGGGGATCCTCGCCTCAGTGAATGTGGGACCTGACAAGTATTACATCGTTGTAGATCATCAAAACTATGTGAAAATTCACCCAATGACATGAGTGCAGTGAGAAGACTCCAGCCTATTTGCATCACAGCATCTTTAACTACATTTTCATTAGTTTAGCGGGTTTAGAGTTTAGGTTTTAGTGGTGATTCTGTGATGTTTTGTACAATGTCTTGTATTTGTACATATCTTCGTTGATTTTCGTGTAATTATGGTGATTTACGGCCGCAACGCAATCACAAAGTACTTTTAAATTTTCCAGAATTATTTGGACACCATGCCATCATCAAATCATCATTCTTTGAATGACGTATGATGATTATTCTGAATGACGCATGATTATGATGCATGATGATTGATTATGATGCATGATGATGATTCTGGAGGGATGATCCATACCCAGTGGTTTGTGCGAGTCTGTTCTGAGGAACCCACTTGCCGATTGAAATGCGACTTCTAAGACGGTATTTGGAATACCGAGTGGTGCTGAGGGAACGGATGCGATCAGACATGATGTTGACAGCCCTGAAATTTCATTCAATTTTCCTGAATCTTCCAAAAGAATTTTAGAATGATTCTTCAAAAAATTTTAAAATTTCAAAAAGATGATTTGAATGAGAAATTCTGCGAAATTTCCTGGAAATCTCACCTATGGCAGTGAGTGATTGTAGATGCTTCTTGACTTCATCAGCCTTCGCAACGGTCGACACGGCGTGTTCAGCCGTGCACTTGGCCAGGCACTCTGTGATAAACTGGGCCAAATAATTGGGCAGGGCTTTTCCCAGGCATCTCCAGGCAACCCCAGCAGTGTATTTCACCTGAAGATTTTGAACATCTACAACGATGTAGAGTCGTATCAAAATAAGTTATAGAGTGTGCGGATTTCTATAAATAGATACCTGTTCGGATGGGTGCTGCATTAAGTTGGGTAAGATATCTCTACTCAAAGAATCTCTGACATTATTTACACCTAAGAATTTTAGAATGATTCTTCAAAAAATTTTAAAATTTCAAAAAGATGATTTGAATGAGAAATTCTGCGAAATTTCCTGGAAATCTCACCTATGGCAGTGAGTGATTGTAGATGCTTCTTGACTTCATCAGCCTTCGCAACGGTCGACACGGCGTGTTCAGCCGTGCACTTGGCCAGGCACTCTGTGATAAACTGGGCCAAATAATTGGGCAGGGCTTTTCCCAGGCATCTCCAGGCAACCCCAGCAGTGTATTTCACCTGAAGATTTTGAACATCTACAACGATGTAGAGTCGTATCAAAATAAGTTATAGAGTGTGCGGATTTCTATAAATAGATACCTGTTCGGATGGGTGCTGCATTAAGTTGGGTAAGATATCTCTACTCAAAGAATCTCTGACATTATTTACACCTGTACAAGTTATCTTCTGTTCATCTACAACTATGTAGATTTCCAAATTTTTTTTCATGCCAGCGAACAAAAAAATCTGCAAATCAGACCCATTTCACACGTCATCTACAACACAAAATAAAATCATTTTA
Source organism: Protostelium mycophagum (assembly GCA_002081555.1). Classification (NCBI taxonomy): domain Eukaryota; phylum Evosea; class Variosea; order Protosteliida; family Protosteliaceae; genus Protostelium; species Protostelium mycophagum. Next base: position 5,641 of record KV921003.1, on the reverse strand, counting down.
GATCGTAAATGTACGTAAACTTTCACATCTACAACGCATAAGATTCGTAAAAACACACCTTCACCGAGTATGTTGATCAATCTGATGACTTGTAATAATATGGCGATGGTCATACTCTCATTCTCCTGAGTCGATTTTTTCGCGACAAGTTGCGTCAGGCCTCTCAGCATGACTTGATGCCCCGACTCCCCGATAACCTCCCCGACACCCTGTCTCAAAACGTAACTGACGCATTCTATCCACTGTTGCACATCTTCTGGTGCCTGATGACGTCATAATGTATTTTTATGAAATTTCGGGGAGATTTCACCTTGTTTGTGTTGAGAAGAGTGAGCGATGTTCCCAGAATGAGTTCCAGGTTTTTCTCCACCACCTGTTTCATTTCAATAAAACCGATGACGTCACCACAAGACATCTCGTCATGACATCTCACCTTCGGTTGTAGATTCGTCAGTAAAACTGTCAGAGCGTGTGCAGAACTGGCCCTGCCCTCCCGTTTTGTACTTTTCAAGAAAGAATTACAAATCAGTGATGACGTGTTATTCAGGGTCCAAACGGTGAGGGGTTTTTTGGACTGTTGTAGAGCGGAGGGTTTGGGGGGTGGGGCGTTGAGGGCGAGGGCGAGTTGTTTGCCGAGACATTTTGAGGCGGCCATTCTGACCTGACAATTCAATGAATTTTTGTCTATTTTTTTATGAATTTATATTTTTGGATCAAGAATTGTGGTCATCTACAACTGTTTACAACGAGCTCTATCGTGTCTTTACCTCTGCAGAGACGTCCTCCAAGTTTTTAACACACAGAGCTACACCTCCGTTTACACCATCCAGATAGGCAAAAGAGGTGGCCACGTTAGCTACCGCGAGCATACACTCGTAAGCCGCGACTCTTATTTCTGCGACTTTATCCTATTTATTGTCAATCTACAACTACGTCTTCAACGAAATTTTATTTATAAGAAAAAATTTTGAGTTTTGTATTTTAAAAATAATTATATTAGGATTTTTGTTGGTGCAGCTGCTGTAGGCACAAAGAGGACATTGTCCGTGTGGCTTCGTCATCACAACCTCCATACATGTTCTCATGCTCAAGATCATCGATGTAAAGACATGAATATTTTAAGAATCTCACAATAAAGGCAGGACGGATTCCCTTGACTATATCTTGGTGAACAAATGCAGTAGAAGGACCTCCACCCTCCACCATCGCCCTCATTGCCTCTATACAGGCCATCCTGACGGAGGCCTCCGGACCTTTGGTCATCTTCTGAAGTAGGAGGGTGACGAGTTCGACTAAAATACTTGCCAACTGTAATGATCTGTCTTTAAAAGAACAGAACTCGCCGATGGCTGTGATGTATGTGCTGTATCAATCATTAGGATGTATGATGAATGAATCATGATATCTCGGTTGATGATGCTGGCAGCACTAAAACAACAACAACACTAATGATGACTTTCGTAGTATGATTCATGACTTTTCTGAAGTTTCTTGATGATATAATTGCGGGCTTTCGATGAAGCTGTCAATTATTAAATAGACCTACACTTTAGCGGCAGTAGTTGTGGCCTTCGTTAATAATGCTTGTATGTTCTTTGCCACAGTTAAAGGACCTCTGTAATTCGTATCGTAATTCAAAAAGACGTTTAGGTTCCTGGTGACAAGGCGAGTCAACACCGGCCCTCCATTCACTCCACTGGTGAGTGCTGCTTGAAGATATTTAACATATTCTCCGTGTAAATTAGAAACGGTTTCCTGATTTGAAATTAGGACGAAGCATCATCTTTCTGAGAGCTCACTTTTGGTGTCTTGTTAACTAGTTGTTCAAGATCCCACAACAACTCAAATTTTTCAGTGCTGCGGTTCTGGCCTGTTTCTTCTTCTTCTATACATTTCTTCAGACCCTGTAGGCGCTCGTCTAGCGACTGACTCATTTTCGTATACAGATGCAGATCGGAGACAGTTTTCTACACTACAACGAACAACCTTTTAAAAAAGGTTTCAATTTATCTTTATTTATTCAATGATCATTCCTCAAGAGTGCCCTCTAAATCATTTTCCGCATGTTGCTTGCCACTACAAAAATTCTAAAGCACAGTATTGAACTTGTGACCTCCAGGTCATCGACCTCTTCAACGTGCTTGCAGCAAAGTTCACTTACCTGAGCGCTCATTTTGAGAATCACATTTTTTCTACCATCCAGCCACGGGACACACGGAAATAGATCTTGAGCTCATAATTCACATAACGCGCCCATGGGATTGCATTGGCAATACAATATTGTTTGCAGCAGGTTCATCTGCAGGAGGTGCAGAACTACACGAAAACAGGATGGTTCTTTGGCGGAGATGCTTCTCTGTGGCACCGTTCCTCACCACAATATATGTACGGAAATGTACAACCCCGCAGTCAATATTGCCTACGTTTCACTTTTACGGTATGAGAACGCGAAATTCACGGTTGCACTGTGGTGGACTTGAACACGTCACAGGTGATAACTGGGGTGAATGTCACAGACATCACATGAAGAGACTCATTTATCACTTGCCAAATTAGGCACTCTTCCACCCTGGAAGTTTCTGTCCCCTTCTCCTCTCAATTACGAACCTTTCAAGTTGAAAAATCAATGAATCTGTTTCCCAGATAGATCCTTTCGATCACGTGAATTTCGACCGACCTGAGCCTTCGCTTTGGATCCTGTGGGTGTTTAAATCTGACGGGAGTCAGTTTGCATAGGGATGTTATGTCAAAAATAAGTGTCAAAATGGTTGTCATGGCTCCATACGTGCGAAACAAACAGACAAGAAAACAAACACCAACAATCGGGATGGATGCACAGACAGATCGACTCACCAAAGACATCGCAAACAAATATAAAGGATTCCTAAACACCAGAGATCGTGTTTGGGATCATCGAGAATGGAACATTTTTCTGGAAGATCTGTTATCAACCGTGGATCAGGCCCAATTAGACGAAAACATGTATCGTGTTGAGCACTACATGCTTTTCAGTGAGTGAAACTTTTTGTAGGCCGTTTATCTGACAATATTTCTCAGACAAGCTGAGAACACCAGCACTTCCATTTTGTTACCTCTTTAAAGGCAAATTTCTGCCCTCTTCTGATAACGATGGGTTGTTTTGGAGGCCGAGCCGTGGAGCAATGCGTGTTGGTAAAAACATGTACCGACGATGCCATTATGCAGTTCATCATGGAGTAAAAATTCGAAGGATGGTGAGTCTTACGTGTTTGTCTAAACTCTTTTTATCACCAATACTAAATTAAATAGACTTCATTTCTGAAAGATTCTGAACACGAGACATCCTTTATAGAATATAGAGCTGGTTCCCCAACAGCCTCAACACGATTTAGTAACATTTGGACACCACCACAATACGACCTCTTTGCACTGATACGCCTTGTCGCACTAAAATGGGCGGCAATTGCGACACCGAGCCCTCGCGTGAGTGAACGTCTTACATTTCAATTCCATTTTTTTAATCTCATACAGACGATATCGGCGAAACCAAATTCTTCCACAGACAACCAAGAAAATAGAGAGGCCATGTTAAGACAGGAAGCCAAGATGCAAGAGGATCTCTTTTTACAATACATCGGACAAGTAGAGACAGACATCGCCAACACAGAGCCTTTTGACCCTTCTACACTGCACCACCTCGAAAACGTCGACAACACATACGCGGAAATCCCCTACACTCCCACCTCGTTCAAAGAAACCTCGATAGACTTCACCAGTCAGGTCCCACATTTCCCGCCACAAAATTTCGTGCCACCAAGGGACGACATGTCCATCTACAACGACCCACCCATTTTTTTCCAACAACAATTGATGAACCTAAACATGAGCGATGCCGATATCCATGATGAGATCTGCAGATGGCTCGAGCCTTTAGAGACAGTTTTCAAATTTTCACCACCGCATAATTCAATGTAATCTACAACTGTAACATAAATCTTAGAGTTTTTAATTTTGTTGAAAAAATCGTGATGTGTATTTTTGTGATTTTTGAATATTTTTTTGGCTATTACCCTGCCCAGACACAGATTTGTACAAATTTCAAAATGAAAAATAATTGTGGTAACTACTGTAAAAAGAGGGTGGCAGGGAGATGTGGTATTGTAGACGTGGTATTATAGATGTGGTATTGTAGATGTGGTATTGTAGATGTGGTATTGTAGATGAGATGATGGCAGATGAATGAAGAATGACACAACATGGTGACCATTAGAATCAAATAGTGGGAGTGGTTCTGCTTAAGGTTTAAAAGTTGCCAATTGAAGAAACTCAATCAAAATTTAGATATGATATTGTTTTCCAATGTCAACCCGACAGGTCAAGCTGATTTCTTATGTTGAGACAACAGACAAGAAGGATTTTACTATTTATGTCAACCTAACAGGTCAATACAAATATGATTTTTTTATATTAACCTGATAGGTAAAAAGAATTATATTTTTATAACTTGGTCTAGCCCAATTTTGCAATTTTCCAAAAAATAATGCCAAATATATATGAGCAAAATTGATATATGCAAAAATGCTATATTTCTGCCTTTAAGTTTAATTAAGAGTCTTAATAACCTGAGGCAGAATTATTTTGCCAAGTTGTACTCTTCTAAAATTATTCTGTGAGCAAGTTATGTATGAGGAGAATCTACAGAAACAAAAATGTATGTATAAATAAGGTGTATAGAGTTTGTTATTTTAAATCTCAAATATTGACCAGTTATGTTGTATATCTCAGTAATTTTTTGTTGACCTGTTGAGTCATGTATATTTGTATTTTTTTGTCACCTGCCAAGTCATGTACATTTGTATCTTTTTGTCAACCTGTTGGGTTGCATACATTTGTAATTTTTTGTCAATCATTAGGTTGCACACCATCAACCTATCAGGTTGCAAAGAAAAGTGATTTTTGTCAACCTGTTGGATTGTGAACACTTGCTATTCTTGTTGACCTGTCAGGTTGCGTATATTTATTATTTTTTGTTGTAAACACAGGAATTTTCCAATCAAACTCCTCTAGTAAGAATTATAATACAATAATCTGATATCAACCTGAACTGGAATTGTAACTGGGATATCTGCATATTCTCCCTCAACTTCCAGAGGTGAATTAATGATTTTGTACACAATCAGAGATACTCATGAAGATGTAGAGAACTCTGGTAATAAGTCTAGATGCAATGACAATACCACATATATGCCTGTCCCTTGACATTGCGTCGTCAACAGTGGAAATAGCAGTTAACACAGATCTCCAATATTATCTGCGGTAAGAAGCGCAACTTTTGCTTTAACCGCTATTTCCAATCCTGATGTTTGTGACGACGCTGTCGTGAACACAACATTAAAACACAAGTAGCAGCAAAGCGCTGAGCTTTGGCAAATCCAGCGTTGTAGACGAGCGGCTAATTGCCCCCGCCATTCCGACCCTATCTACAACGCAACGACTCTTAATAAAACCTCAGTCTGTCTGAAGAGACGGAGTTGAGACCACAGTAGCGTTTCAACTTCTTTATTTTCTTCACTGCTCCCGCGTTCCACTCCTGCCGTCTCTGAGCTTGAGACGACATTTTTTACTGTGAGTCAACAAGTCCTTCGTTGTCTTTAAAGAGGTG
>MZNV01000709.1:0-21155 GCA_002081555.1 Protostelium mycophagum | reverse complement strand
TTCATCGTGTTGACTGATTGTAGAGAGTATTTCAAGACGATCAGTCCATTGTGTTGAACAAGTCTGAAGACGTTGACCATATAGAATACAAATGTGAAGTGAAAAGAGGCAACAGTGTGAGCTTATGGAAAGGGATATACGGTGGAACAACAACCGTAGCAGTAAAGAAAGCCCATGGGAGAACCGCAGTGCAGGCATTGCTCGCTGAAGCCACCAATGCCAAGGTGAAGTCTCGACAATTGTAGATGCTAAATAAGTACCAGGGGCTGCATCATCCCAACGTTCTATTTTATATCACCCAGATGTTCAGTGGAACAGAATCCTACATCGTGTACGAATGGATTAAGGACGGTGATGTGTCGACATATATGTTGACATCCCACCTGAGTGACAGGCAGATCATCTCCATGTGGGATCTCACGCTAAAGTGTATGTTGACGTTTCATAGATCTGTACAGATTGCCAAAGCACTGACTTATATCTCCGGTCAGAACCTCGTGCATACGATGATCACAACTACAGAGGTCAGTATTTCAAGGCGTTATGCGTATATTAACGCCCATAGGTGTTGGTATCGTGCAAAGATGACGTCACCACTGCGAAACTGGGAGGGCTGTCTCACGTAATTGATGCGGGCACTTTGGCATCGAAAGAAAATATCAACAGAAGCAGTGTATGTCGAATCGATATTAGCTGGTATGTGCTGACATAATTAGGCGCCAGAAGTGATGAAGGGTGGACCTCACGACATAAGGTCTTCCATGTGGTCCTTTGGGACCTTGATGTGGTGCATGATGGCGCGTCAGCCCATCTACAACGACCTTCCTGATCATAAAGTCAACTGTGGTTTTCATACTGTTTTACTGACAACAACAGGTCTTCAACTCATTACCAAAGGGGGAGATTTGTGTCGACACGCCCAAGGTTTGGAATCAAGACATCGCGAGTTCAATAAACCGATGGTAAGCCTTTCAGTCAAGTTTTACTCATTCTTCACAGTGTACATTTAGATGTCAATGAGAGGCCCTCCTATGAGGCGATTATTATCTCTCTTGAGGCTTCACATACTACGACTAAGCATGAAATTGTGATAGAGGACAGGTCCAATTCTGATCTGTACGAAAGTGCCGGAATATAGAAGCAAGCTAATAAATACACCACATCACTCTCTTTGAAATCATCATGTGATCATTTGGTATCAATCAAGCACAATCACGTCGGGGGGCAAAAATAGAACCAGCCTAATCCCTGGTCTATCTTATCTTCATTCAGGACATACTGGATACCTCATGTTAAACCTTGATAAAATTGGTCTCTTTCGCTGGTTGGCAATTATAAACTGTTCATAAGGCCGGAGATTTACAATCAGTCTGACACAAAGGAAAACCCAGGGGAGGTGCTTCCGCGGCACCGGAATTTTAAAGATATCTGGGCATTTCCCGAACCAAAGCGACATCAAAAGAAGATGATGCAAGAACCATCCGACACAAATAACAATAAGGAGGGTCAAAAAACAAAGATCAGGAAGCCATCTTGCGCCTCATGTCGGGAGCGTCATTTATCTTGCGATGAAGGTGGCGATCTATATGTGGTTTTGATCTCACGATTCAACAGTACGTCCCTGTTTTAGATGTGTGAAAACAGGGACTGAATGTGTCTCTGCTCCTGATAAGAGATTTAAAAAGACACATAGCCCAGAAACACTCTCAAGCCAATATCCACAAACATTATCACCAACAGATTCCATACTAAAAGTGGGTTTTTGATCCTACTCTCAATTATTGTTTGAATAACTCTCTCAGTCACCCTCCGAAGGAATTGAAAAGATGACGCAGGATGAAGTGGCTCTTCTGTCCTCCATGTATTTCAATTCACATTTTGATGGTAAAATGTCGTTGTTATTACTCATCTGAAAAGATACAGCTCGCGCAGATAGCCCCATCACAGCTCCTGAGAATTCATCACCTGCACCATCTCCTCAGAGCCAACTTTATGACGAAGACGCTGCTGTCTTTGAAACTTTTGTCAAAGAGACGACGATTGGTTTGAGCAAATTGTACGTGCACCACCATCCATTCATTTGATACATTAAGCATGATGTTGGTCTTAAATGACGGCGATGATATGACAACTATCATTATCATCCCTCGACTGAATGTACACAGACCGACAGGAAACCAACTGATTAACGTCTTTAAAAAAGCAATCGAAACCCACACAACGAGGGTAAGTCCATACAAACTTTATTGTGATGACCCCAAAAGTTACTCTCAATGAAAAAGTGGCTCACACCAGAGCAAGCACAGCAGATGAGCATGACGCTAGCACAAGAGAAAGGCGACCTGGTTGTAAGTAACTCAGTATTGCTTTTGTTATTCTGTCGCCCAGGCATTGCCAAATCATCAACGCTGATCTATTTTAAAAATCCAATAAATATAAAAATGTTTGAAAAATAATGATTTTGGGTAAAAATGCCTGGAAGATTCAATTTGACGTGTTGTAGAAAGTGTCAGATCTGCTGGAATATCCTTGTGTTGTTTTGGACAAGTTTGCTTCCATCTTACACGTGAACGACGCGTTCCGCACGGTAAGACAACTCATCAGTATCTGACGTGTGATGACGTCATCAGGAGACAAGCTGGTCGAGAGAAACCCCCACCCCGCCTGCTGCCTTCTTTGATTTATTTTCTCCCGAGACAGTGTCCGAGCTTTTCGGGCATCTCCCAACGCTTGTTCTGACGGAGAGGAAGAGGTAGATTATTTTTTCATTGTATTTGCGGTTTTTTCAGAATTTATTTTTTGTGGCCAGATTTAAAACTTTTTTAAAAATTTACAAAAGTGTTATTGTAAAAAAACACAACTGTTGAAAATTTTTAAATATAAATGGAAGAATGAATCTGTGCAGGTTAACCGTGCAGGGTGACCTGAAAATTCACGGAACAGAAGAATATATCAAGAGCGTGATTAACATAACAATAAGGAGAGACGTCTTGGGGTTCGTCCACCTCTTTTTTTACCAGATGACACCTGTCACAGGCGTAAAGATGTCAGAATGACTAAATTAATAGTAATGAAGAGATATGTACAAATTTTTACTTCATTTTCCTCGCATTTTGGAGGTCTGGTCTTGGTCGGGGTTGACACTGAAATCGTCGTCGTCCTCGAAGCCGAGCTCATCTTTCCAGACTTTGTACTTCTTTCCGCTCTGCTCTCCCAGCGAGTCTATGATATTTTTTGCCTGCTTTTTATCAGTATCGGACTCCATTATTTTTGGTCGAAATTTTTGGATCTTTTTGTTGTATTTGAAAGGATTACCATGCGCTTTCTCTTCTTCCAAATGGACTGTAGAGTGTCAGATATCAATTGGTCTTCAGAATGTCACCTTGGCGTTCTCGTATTCTTTTTCCAGCTTTTTCTTCTGTGTTGGTGTTATCGGTGTGGCATTTCCTTGTATGGAAGCGAGTCTGACTTTCAATTGTTCGTTCTGTTTAGATTTTAAATTTTGTACAAGTGTGAACACTTTTACCTCGGTTTGAGCCGCTTTGAGGCGGTCGTCTGCCTCTGCATTTGTGGGTGTGGAAACCAAAGCCTTGAGAGCTGGAATGTTTCAATATTTGTGGTGTACATCAGAAGCGCATTATAATGGCAGAGCTGCAGTGTAGAGATGATTCTGGCGAAATGAACTGGTGATCAAGAGCCAAAAACATACTCGCAGATAAATCCTTCACGGCTTCATTGACCTCCGTTGCCTCTTGTTGCAACGAGGAGATTTTTGAATCCATCTCTTTGAGATCTCGTGGCTCTCCGGCATCTTCCTGTTCGTTTTATAAGAAATAAAGAGGACCAGTGTGTCGCAAGGCATACCTGTGTCCTCCAGTAGATCTTTTGTTTTCCTGCCTCTTTGACTGTAAGTTTGCCTGATTCGACAAGAGTATCGAGTATTTTAACGGCTTGTGCCTTTCCTACGGCACCATGGAGGTTATCAGAAACGATCTGAGAATTATAGGGACGATTTTGCTGGAACAGTTAGTTGATCAAAGTGATGTTGGGTAATTACCTGTTCCATGTATTCCAAAATCATCTTTTGGGCTGTTTTGATGTCAGCAAAGGTTGTGAAGAGTACCCCACCTTCTTTATCAGATAGCTTTGCTTTCTTCTCTTTCTTGTCATCTCCCTTCGCCATGGCTCGTTGTGTGAAAATGAGATCGGCCTGTTCCTTTCAAAAAAGTCTGCACGTGATCAACCGTGTCTCTGAATCTCGTCCTCAGCAATTCCTCGAATTTAGGATCTACAACGCGATTATTCAGATAGATTTTAGATTTTATAAAGTTTAATATCATCGTTGCCAGGTTTTCAAACACTCCCTCAAAGGGATATGATGTTAGCACAGAAGGGAGATGTCTCGTGAGTCCTTGGTGGTTGCAGCTCATTTTTTATATTCCAAATAGCCTGTCAAAAGCGGCCGCTTTTGGCTCTTTCCGCCCCTGACAACCGTGGCGTTTTCCCCTCTCAAACCCAAACAAGACAACCAAACCAAGCGACATAAAAGATCAGATAGGAGACCGTCTGAGCGAATGAATAGAAACCACAAGAGAGAAGGTTAGTCCATGAAGCCCCGAAAATGTGCTTCTGATGACCACAACAGAGCAACCTCTCGATGTATTCGCAAAGAACGTTCATGCAGAGAATGGCCACGCGGATCGGCGGCCCCTGAGTTATGTGAGTTGAATATTCAAAGTTTGGCATTGACCATCTCAGATGAAACGAGCACAATCGCCGGTAAGCTGCATAATGTCGATCAATCCCACTGTCCGATCGTTTAACCACTTAAAAATTGTATAACATCCCCACGGGATCTGATGACCGATTTCAAGAAATCCCATTCTGACAACTCATCAGGGCAGAGCACCATCAGTGCAGATCAGACCACAAAGAAAACATTTACTGAAGCCGACTGAACCACCACCAAACCGCGCTGTCAATCACAACTGGAACGTTCAAGCAGATCCAAACGCACTGATGGCTGCGATCTTGTTGGGCTCTTCGCTCAAATCACCTAAAGATGACAACAAAAAAAGACCGACGAAAGACAATGATGACAGAAGAGATGATAAGAAAGATGATAGGAAAGATGATAAGAAAGATGATAAGAAAGATGACAAGAAACGAAAAGATAAAGAGAAGAGATTGGAGAGGAGCCCAAGTCCACCCAATAAATTGACCAAAGCCCCTTCAAAAGAGAAACGTGAGTGATACTGAAAATACCAGAAAATTTGGCGAAAAGTAACCGTTACAGTCAAGAAGGAAAAAAGTTCAAAAGAAAAGGAGAAGATGGATTCAGGAAAACAGCCGTCTCTGTCCTCGATAGATGTGCCTCAGTTTATTAAAATCACACTGGTCAATCTTCCCATCACTTCCATAACTGTACGTAAATCTCGTACATCTACAATACTACAGATTGTCGTTGTAGATGGTGAAAAAATCAGGTTCCTGTCTCTTGTACAGTATCTGAAGGCATGATCAAAATACAGAAGAGACTCAAGAATTTCGATATCCCCGCTTATGGATTGTATCAAATGCGAAACGGAAGCACGAGGGACCTCACACAGCCAGGTGATATTTTCCCGCCAAAATGACTTTTTTTCCCGCCAAAATATTCGTGAAGAAAAGAGAATAACATCCACAGAGCACATCAACAGAAAATTTTTCAACATTTTACAAGAAGTCACAGACGAGGTCCTCACTCTCAAGTTGAAGCCCGGAGTTTCAACAACTCCAGTACCCATCGCGTCCAGCTTTAACTCCGGCATAGAGGGGTCACCCCCCTCACCAGGGGAGGAAGATTACGTGAGTGTCAGTGATTACGGCTGGAGGATAGATGACGGATTTGAAAGTCCGCTGACGTCACCACCATCTACAATGAGACGATATGTCAAGTGAGGAATTTGATCAAAATTATATTTTGGTAATATGATTACCGTAAAGTCATAAAAATTTTTGGTGTCAGATTTTCTGGGCATACGTAAAAAAAATCCAGCAGAAAATGTTGAAAAACTTTGATTTCTGAATTCTTTCGGCGAGAATGAATATCCTTGGAAATCTCTTCAAATGTCAAACAATGGAAATGACGGCCCCGAAACCGCCAAATTATATTATTATTTATTTAATTAGAAAATATTTTTTTGGCCTCAAAGCCAGGGGCGAAATTTTTTTTGCAAGTTCGAGGATTTGTATTATGTACAGAAATACAATTCGGGCATCAAGTTGTAGCTGCTGAAGTTAATAATAGATCTGTGGGTGGGTCAACGACTGGGTCACCGCCAACAACTACAGATTCACCAGATCAATTGATAGATGATCATTCATACTCGTACGTAATCTATATTAATCTACAACTCTATTTTCAAACTTGAAAAATTTTCGTCCGATCATTTTTTTTCATTTTTTGTGGTGGAGTTCTCTTTCGCGATCTTTTCTCAGAAAATATTGTGAAAAATCCAAGAAATTTCACTGATTTTTCAAGATGGGACCCTGTAGAAAATATCACAGAAGATTCGGTATGGTATGAGGAGATTGACTCACACTATGCGCTACTTGAAAAATCAATAGATGATAGATTGACTCTCCTGGTAAGGATTTGATATTTAAAATCTGTTTTTGGCGGGAAATTTTTCTTTCGGGATCTTCTAATATTAGATCGATGGAAATTACAAAATAACCAACTTGAAAAATTCCAAATTCAAATAATAAATCCAAAAAAATGTCAGAAAAAATATTGGAGAATCAAAAGTTTGCAAATGTCATGCCAAGTTGAATTCCAACAATAATAACTGAGCTCAGGGTGCAAATCCGACAGAAACACCATATTTATTTCAAAACAATCACCCTACGAATAATTCCGAGTGAGCTTTTATTTTTGAAAATACATTGATTTTTCCGGTAAAGTTCTAGTTATTTTCTGACGTTCTCAGAACGATAGAGCCCGTCTTGGAAACGGTAGAACTCGCAGAAAACTCGTGGGGAACTGAAGAAGCTCACACGCCAAAAAGAATTTTTTCACGTGAGTAGTATTTAACCGAATTTTCACTGAAATTTCCAGCGCCGACACGTGTCAAGAGTCAAGACTCCTTCGTGAGGAATTTTCGACGATCTTTCCGTGAGAATCCACTGAAGTTTCTAGGTGAGACCTGGACCATCTACAACTCGGAAACCGCAAACGCCGCAGGGCTCGCTTCGACAGTCCAGAAATTCTGAAATATTAATGAAAAAACCCGTCACACCTCCGCCACCATCGAGGACACCCCCACAAGTCTCACCATCTGTCAGCAGAGAGTCCAGTTTTAAATCACTCTCTATGGCACAGAACAACACGACGAATATGCCTGTCGACAATACGATATCTCGTGCTATTCATGCGATGTCGCGGACAACATCATCAGAGTCATTATCACCGAAACAATGTCTATCACCGATGATGTTGAGACAATCACCTATCGCCACAAGGGCAACACCGCCCACAACACCTCCACCAGCAAGGTGAGATGATTTTGAACAATATAAAATGTTTTGGAAAAGCTGATGCGTTGTAGACCACCACGACCACCCCCTGCCGCCCCAAAACCTCACGTGCGTATTTGTATTTTGTTTTTCACGAAACTAAATTTGTTTTTGTTACGTTAGTAACCGTGAAAATGGGCGGTATGATCCGTGAATAAATCCACCACAAAAGAATAAAACACTTAGTAATCATGTTAATCATGAACAGGACCCACCATGTAGCCGCTGTGAGAAGACAACGCCGGATCAGTTGATCTGCAAAGATTGTGGAGACTCAACATTTTGCAATGAATGCGATCGCGATCTCCACAGGATCGGGAAGTGGGCCGCTCACACACGAGTTCGAATACACAGTTGAATTTATCTTCTTTTGAAAGACTCGAGGGAACTCACATTTTATTATAGTCCAAAAAATAATATAATGTACGAAAATGCCCACACCTTTGCTCTGGAAGTGGAAAGTACACTTCGCCTGGCCTTGCAAAGAGCTGTAAGTGCCGGCAGTCAGTGACTTCTATACCAGCTTGGAATGTCTTCACTGACGTGAAGGTGTGAAACCAAATGAATCTTCTGGTACTGATTCTGGAGCTGCGCGGTAAGAACCGCAATGAATGGCGGACATCCGTTTCGCCTGTCCTGCCCTATGTCGACGTTTTGTCGAAGAAACGCTCAAACCTCAATCTTAGAACAAGGTACGCTCGCGTTAACTACGGTGTATCATACGTGCGCTACCGTGTAGAGGTGAAGTTGCCGGCAGAATCGCTTACTTCTCATTTCTGGCGACCAGGACAGCGCACAGCCACGATGGCCTCCTCTCCTGTGTCTATACTGATATTATCAGTATTTTGTATTTTAAGTGCTCTCGCAGCATGCCCAAGCACCTCAGGAACCCGCTGGGCGACCTGTAAGATTTATTTCCAAATGATAGAGGATGACACGTCACAGCGCAGCCAAGTACTGCGGGATCTTCTGTTTACATTGCCGCCGGTAGTAATGTCGTTTTGGACTCATCACCAGGAGTGACATATGGCCCCATTTTAATCAATGGAACTTTAACCATCGCCAACATCGATTTAGAACTCATCGCTGCTTCCATCATGGTCGGAAGAGGAGGTATCATACTCTTTATGTCATCCATTTTTTCATCCATTTATTCATCATATGCTCACGATATGCAGGTAAATTGATCGCGGGAAGTTCCGACTGTCCGATCACTTCCAAAGTTATCATCACTCTTAGCGGCAGACCCGATACTGCCCAAGATCTCGGCTTCGACGATGACGGCAGTGAGTCATCCTCTTCGTCTTTACCCTCATCGTGTATTTCTTTGACAGAAATACGTCAAAAATGACATACGTCAAATCTGACGTCTACAGCCGCCTTCGGTAAGAAGGGTTTTGTGGTGACGAATGGAGGCTCCATCGAGCTTTTTGGAAGAGTGACCGGTCCCACTTGGACCAGGCTGGCAGCAACCGCTAACGCCAAGACAAACACCATCACTGTCTTAGACGCCGTCAACTGGCAGGTTTGTGCATCACAACAGAAATGATATGTCAATCTGTAACTATTTAGATGTGCGGCTTTGCCGCCTTTCAAAGTATGTTTTTGTCTCGTTGTGACAGAGAGTGAGTACTCATTCTATTTTTAGGTTGGAGACGAGATTGTGGTGGCCTCTACAGATTTCAGTGAGGTTTTGGACTACAGAACTACCCCTTCACCAGACTATGACCCCGTATGTAATTTTATTACCGAGAGATGCACGGTTCTTACCGTGATATGTTATCTGATTACAACGAGACGCTATGCGTCTGTTGCTCGAATTTAATATAATAACATGTCACAAAAAAACTTACGGCTTGAAGGTAAGAGGTCAGGTATTCCCAGACCAGAACGAAAGATTCACCATCACCGCAATCAGCGGTGAGTTATCCCCGAAATTTCCGCGGAATTTCACTCACCGTATTCAGGCAAGACCATCACATTGAGCTCTGCACTTTTGTACACTCACTGGGGACAAGGAGATGAACGCGCCGAAGTCGGGTATTTAAATTTCGAATTTTTTGGCGGGAAAATTCTGAGCGTTGTAGATTGTTGACCCGCCGCATTTTAGTGAGAAGTGACTCTGCATCTGTTGGTGATGGTTTTGGAGGACATTTCATGATGAGAAAGGGTCCATCTACAAAGGTGTAGATTCAATTTAAACCTGTATTTC
Source organism: Protostelium mycophagum (assembly GCA_002081555.1). Lineage (NCBI taxonomy): Eukaryota > Evosea > Variosea > Protosteliida > Protosteliaceae > Protostelium > Protostelium mycophagum. The sequence continues at coordinate 11,386 of MZNV01000709.1, read as the reverse complement.
CTTAAAAATTCTACGATATTCGTACTCTTGATGACGTCATCATCTGACCTAAAAATAGATCTTTGGGGTGGAGTTCACACAACTCGGACAGCAGGGAACCCTCGCCAGATACCCCGTACATTTCCACAACATGAGGGAGACTTTCGGACTCGGAGTGACCGTCGACTCCTGCTCGATTCACGACACTTTCCAGAGGTCCATTGTAGTGCACGGTAAGTCATCTACAACGGTGTAGTTGTGATTAGAAATTCCGACCTGGTCTGGGGTTACAAATGCTCATCGGCTTTTTGTGGAATGACATTCTACAACTATGTAGTTGTGTCTGTTGTAGATGCTGATTGATACAGAGTCCTATGGAGTTACCGTCAGAAACAATGTCGCCTACAACTCCACTGGTCACATGTACTTTTTGGAGGATGGTGGTACGTAATTTGAAATTTCACCGAGATTTCCAGTACCCTCAACTCGGTTTTGCTACTATATATTAAAAACCACAGGTGAGTACGGAAACGTATTCGACCACAACTTGGGAATGTACGCCAGGCCCATTGGGAAGATCACAACGAAACAGTTACTCCCCACCGACGTAACCCCCGCCATTTTCTGGATTGTTAACCCCAACAACAATTTCACCAACAATGCCGCCGTCTCAGGTGATCTATTTTTAGAAGATGCCAGATTCTTTGGAGCTCGTCGCTGAAATAGACCAGGTTTCCATGGATACTGGTTCTCCATGCCGGAGCATCCCCTTCATTTGGGAGGAAAGAACTGGGCCAACTCTGAATGGATGTGGCCAAGAAGACTTCCCCTGGGACTTTTTGACAACAACGTGGCGCACAGCATGTTCTCCAGCGGAATTCACATCGACGACATGATGAAGTCTGATGAGACGACGGAGATGGGTCATTACGACCCCCAGACGGTAATACTTCTGATGACGTCATCATCCTCTCACTCAGATATTCTATAAAAAATTCCTACGTCTACAAGTCGATGTCGACACATCTGAAATGTCGACAGGGACCCTACAACACCACCCGTAGCGGCTTCAGCCTAGAGGCCAGATTCACCAACTGCATCGTATACAAGTGCAGACAGCACGGTGTCTGGGGAAAATCCTCGATGCGTTTTATCAACCTGAAAGCTTTGGACAATATGGTCGGATATATGGTCAACGGACAATCCATGCTGGAGAACTCTGTCATCACTGGAGAGACAGACAATGTGTGAGTGACGTCATGATGACTCGTGATGACGTAATCTGACGTCATTGTAGAGGAAACCCGTCATTTTCTCCCGTCTACAAGACCAAGTCCAGAGTCTACCCTGATGTCTGGGGCAGCAAGTTTGTCCTCGCAGGTGAATCGACTTTTCCCAGAAAAATACGATGACGTCATCACTCACCCCCTCAGGTCACAGTACTTATGACAACGGAGGGCCACAACTGGGTGTGGGGAACACGTTCATCAACTTTATGCCAAACAGTGACAGACCCGCCGGTGCCCTCGTGACATTGAATTTCGGCCCATTTATGCTCTTCCCCAAGAACCAGTACAGAGGCCTCACCTTTGTCAACGCCAACCAGGTGAAATTTCGAGGAAATTTCGATGACGTCATCACCACGTGATGTTGATCTATTTTTAGGTGTGGATCGAGTACACGAGCAGAGACGCCCAATTTGGATGGAATATTCTTGATGCTGATGGAAGCATCACCGGAATCCGCGGTAATTTTCCGTGATTTTCCCCAGAAAATTCGCGGTTGATGATGTCATCACAGGAGGAGCCTGGGTCCAAAGCAATGAGACTATTTTTAGCAGAACAGGATGCACATTCAGATCTGCATGGAACGCCTACGCTTGTCCCCAGTTCCAAGAGGGTTACGTACAATTCACTCTCACTGCCGTACGTAACTTGAAACCTCCATCTATTTCACCTGAAATTCCGATGAAAACTGAGTGAAATTTCAGACTGACAAGCCCGCTGGAAACGGACAAGTGGAATACACCGCCGTTCCCGGTCAGAGACAGGTTCACGGTGGGCTTTTTAATGTTTTATTACTATGTCATAATAGACTGAACTATTTTTAGCAATCATATACCCCCTCGGAGGTAATGAGGGCGGGAAGAAGGGTATGACCACTGGTGCAACTACCAGCGGAGGATTTCAGTACATGCACAACTTGATTGCCAGAAAGTCCGTTTTATATTTATTTTCCGATCATCTACAACGTACTCCACATATTCTTCCAGAAATTTCCGTGAATTTTCGGAATGCTGATAAAAATAGCTCCTACAAGATTCAATTTGTGGCCGATGATGGGAGCCTGGGAAGTTCTCCATCGTCTTTTACCTTCAACATGCAGTCCTCCAGCCCTGGAGAATGGCTCATCATGGCCATTCCCTACCCAACAGGGACCCAGTTCACCGTCACCAACCGGTGAGTTTGAAATTTGAATCCGAAAATTTGGCGGGAAAATGAAATTTCCAGGGGTTACCCTTACGACACTTTTGTGCAGGCTTCTTCGTTTGCAGATTTAAGCCCCGGTAAATACTTTTATGACAGCGGGACCAAACATTTGTACCTCTTTGTGATCAACCGTTCCTCTGGCCCAACACAGTCCTTCAACAACTACTTCGGCTACGGAGTCTCCGATGCCGGCTTCTGGAGCCCCCTGTCTGTCACCGCCTCGTGTACAAATTGTGTCGGCGTGGAGAACATCCCCCCCGTCCCCTCCCTCGCCCCCCAATTCAACCCCGAGACCTACTTCGCCAGTCTTGACGCCTGTCAGACACAGAGCAGTTCTGACCGCAGTGGTGAGTGAAATTTCCCCAGAAAATTCGATCTCTTTTCTCAGAAATTTCCACATCTTTTCTGAGAGATTTCCATTCTTTTTCTGGGAAAGTTCTGAGATCTGTAGGATCTGCGTTCTTCTACCTTAGTCCCAAGGGATGGAGTGGAAATGTCGAATTACACTACAAGATCTACCACGATCTTGCAGGTACCAGCAACACTCTTACTCTGAACACCGGAGCCACCGGAAAGCAAGGCAGCCCCATCGTGACCAAGGTCATCCCCTTTGGTAACTCCGCCGTACAAGTGAGTCCTCTCTACATCGTTGTAGACGGGTTTCAAAGAGATGAAAATGACGTATTCAGGACATCATGTACCTCACCAGGGACCAATGGCAGCAATTAGCCTCCGGTAACCTCTACATCAACTTGGCGAGCAACGGTCAAAACGTGCTTCGCGGACAGATCATGTGCGTGGGAACCTGCTCCAAGCCCCCCGCCGCCGCCACCAACCCTTGCAACCCCTCCTATGACGTCATGCCTCTGTACAGTGACGTCAACTTCCCCGCACCCATGAAGCCCACCAACTGGAGTGATGCGAAGTACACTCTCACTGCTAATATGAATTACCAAGGCGACAAGTTGTGTGGATCCAGCTCCATGCGCTTGGGACTCCAGGGAAATTTTTACGGCGCGACGTGGTGGTCCAGCAGCAAGGATTTGGTATTGGACTCCAAGTACCAAAGTCTCGAGTTCTTCATCAAGGTGAAGATCTATTTTTAGACAACTACAATGTCGTACAAAGATAATGGCTCAGAAATTCAAATGAAAACTCACGAAAAACTCAGGTTGCCCCTGGTTACGGCGAGTACAAGATTGCCATCACCGCAAACAACGAGACCAAATCTACCGGCTCTGTCACCGCGACCCGAGACATGATTGACAATTTTGTCATCGACGAACTCACCTGGTCCAGAGGTAAATTTCCCCCAAATTTCCCCGAAAACTCACGGAAATTTCAGTGCGTATCCCCTTGTCCCTCTTGGGTTTGACCGGCAGACCGACTCAAAAATTGAAGACGATTGGGTTCCAGAGCGTAATGTGGCCTCCCGTCTACACCGAGGTTCTCATAGATGAATGGAGATTCATTTCTGCCGGTATGTCTCGTTGTAGTGCATCCTCTTTCCCGCCAAAATGAACGACGAAATTTCGCGGAAATTCCTGTGAAGAAACTGACGGGGACAGGTGCTGAGACCTTGCCCTCCGCCTCTATAGATGTCGCACAATACAAGTCACTCTGCAGCAACTCTGCAACTGCTCCCACCGTGAAGGGTGATAATAACAGTGCTGGTGGCAACTTGCAGTCAAGCGGGTCCAGCCGTTTGGTGGTCAACTTTATCTTTGGAATGATAGCCATGTTGTTCCTCGTCCTCTAAGAATAAAGTATAGCCTAGATTACATCTTGCATGTTTATTCTTCATCTTCTTCATCAAGTTCTAAATCGGAATGATCGATGATGATTACTCCATCGCGCTGTGGTCTGTTAGAGGAGAAAAAGTTGTGAAGATGACGTGCGCGTTTGTGGCAGTTCGCAGTGCCTAAAAATAGAACCAGGATGTTCATGACGTCATACCGTTGGCGTGTTCATTTCTTCCACAGAGAAACATCCAGGCTCGAAATAAACGGAAGTCCACCCCTTCCTTCTGTGGTTTTTTCCACACCAAAGTTCCAGCAATCTGCCTCTATTTTTAGACTCATCAAATCTACAACTCGTCAGAAAATGTTCACACTTTTAAGAGTCTGACCTCGCTAATGGTAGCATCGTTTCAATCATGTCATATACCGAGTCAGGCCTCTCCTCTCTTCCATCTACAACGATAAATATATTCTTCAAGATATCCTAAATCTTTATCACCTCTGTTGATACGCTGGAAATCAGTGACCACATCAGGACTCCTCTGATGTCTCAGCTCGATTTTCTCCCCCTCATGATCTTAATTCTTTCGAGATGATTCGAATTTACTCACTTTTTTGAAGATGAGAAGACTGTCTTTAGATTTTTTGAAATATTGGTATTGTTCGCTTATAATCTTATTCTCTGCAGACTTTTTGACCCACACCAAGTTCTCTACGTATGTGAACCCCCATTTTCCCGCCATTTTAATAGTTTGTACAATTTTCTCTTTGGGTGTCCAAGTAAACAACAACCCATCCTTCAAAAGTCCATCTTCCATCTTCCATTGCATCTGTTCCATTGTCAGCCGTGTCTTGGAACATGAGATGATGTCAGCCATGAATTGAAACTCACCAGTTGTTGAACAGTCTCAGGCTCGTTCCAAGGTATGTCCTAAAAAAGTTACTGCTTATTGTCAGATGTCCAACCCACCATTAAAACGGCATCGAACGATCCCATTAATTCGCTTGAATTTGGGAGAGTATCGAATTCCAGATAAAGTCCTTCTGCTGGTGTTTCAAGAGTGAAATTTCTTACAGTTGTTGCCCAAGTTAGAGGGAGAGGCGAAGGTACCTCATGTTTTGAATTTTAGAATCGAAGTCATATGTTTCACCTTGGTGAATGCATATGGGATAAGGTCGGCATCTGAGTCTTCTTGTGGAATTGGAGGTGCTTTAACACCTTTAAAGAAGGCACTGAGATCTAATTGCTGCTTTGGCTTTGGAGAGAAACTATAGACCGGCCGATCTGTTTTCCTCTTAGAGAAGAGAACCTGTTGTCATCAATCCCATCGAAATAGACGTGCACCTGCTCACCATCCTCTCATTGAATAATTCAAATTTCAGATCAGGAAAATTGGCGCCAAGAAAATTAATTTGGTGATTGGAATTTGTTGGCAGGAAATTTCGAGAGATCAGATCTGATCATGGTTGGCAGGAACATCTCTTTTGGGAGTTCTGAAACCTCTCTTCTCGAGAGAATTATCTCAGACAGGGTTGCCACTGTTGAGTACATTCCAAATAATCCACATAGCCAGTGTGAGGTTGCTGATCAAGTCAAATCAACAATATATGAGGGCCTTCCAATCTTTCTGAAAAACTATGGGCGTCCAACAGAAGAGAACAGTAAGAGGAGGAGAAAGGGTGGAATTGCTTCGCAGCCCTTTGGAAAACAGTGGTTGCAGAATAATGCAATGAATTATAGAGTCTTTCCAAGGAATTGGAGTCCTCCCAGCTCGGTAAGATTGATTCACAAATCATCATTAATAATCTGGCAGGCTGATGATTTTGTCCCAAAGACCGTAAGCGCTCGCTTCTCTTGGATCTTTAATCACCTTTGTAGTTGAATCATCTCCTGCAAGACCCTGCTTTTAGAGGATGTGATAAAAGCCTCTACGTCTCAAAAGTCCCAGATCTATGGTTCGAAAGAGTGATCATCACTTCATATGGACGTAATTGTGACGTCTTGGCAGTTGAATCGTCTGTTGGAGACCGGATTCATTCCAAATGTATTGACGAATCCTCAACATGACAAAGAGACTTTTCAAAATTCTGGGGATATGTTTCGATATTTATCTTTCTTTGGTGCGGGACAAGGAGGGCCGATAGAGGTGGGTTCAGAAAAAAGGTATGTCGCTGATCATCACAGATCGCCGACACTATGAGGGGCGACGTGTTGATAGATGGTAAGTGAGGATATAACTCGTCACATGATCTGATGTACAGTGACGTCATGTCCATATGACACATTGTACAGTGGCATCATGTCCATATGACACAATGTACATGAACATCACATGACGTCATCACAGGACACGCCGTCCTTTGGCTCATCATCCCCCCTGAATACGCGACCGAGGGGATAAGATATCTCACTCAAGAGCAAGGGCAGGACTTGCGACCACGCCACAAGTCTGGCTATGAAAATAAGAGAGCTTCGTTTGACAGCGTGTCGGACAAGTCTGAACTGAACAGAAAGAGAGTGCAGATGGTGGAGCAGAAGAGGTGGGATGTGGTGTACGTACCCCCCGGGGCGTTGTATCAAGTAAGACTGGTCGTTGTAGATGATCAAAAAGAATTTTACTGCACTCAAAAAATTTAACATAAAAGATTGAATTTATTTATATTGAATTTATCCTCAGAAATTCACACGCTTCCACGACAGTATCAACATGACATGGAAAATCGTCTCCCCGCTCTGCATACCAAAAAACATCCCGTTCACCGGTTGGGATCGAACCCCGTACCACTTGGAACTCCTCAACAATTTCACTCAGATGCTCAAAATGCCTCTTCCTCGGGATTTATCCATAGCTAAAAAAGAATACATGGCGTGGTTAGACCGAAACATCTACGAAGAACACGTGGACCTCGCTTATGACTGTCCGCTGCTCACTCATACTGGGCTTGATGCCAACAGCGAGTTGCAAGAGAATTTAGAACCAATCGGTAAAAATAACGAGGTATCGTTTTTCCCGCCAAATTATATTTGGTTTTATGCTTTGAACATTCCATATGAACTGATGACGTCATCAGAAGAGGTCTGCCCCGACCAGATGTAATGTGTGCAGAGATGTCATATTCAACAGGCATTATCTGTGCCATTTTCAATACACAATGCCCGTGGTAGAACCATGTGCCACAGTGATATGTACAAAGTGTTATAGTGAGTACCAGTATTTTGTTCTGATCTTCATTTATCTTATATAAAGCACCACGACCAAGAGGTGTTGTACTAACAGAAAAATTATTCCAAAATAATAAAAATAGGTGAGGGAAGGGGCTGTAAGCATACCAGGACTCGAGAAGGTGCCGCGCACTTGAAACTTTCAAGAAATTTCAAGATGATGGAATTGATTGACAAGCATTATAAGCCCGCGAAGAACCAAGTCGAGGTGCGAACGATTCTTTTTCTCATTATTTACATTCCGTCCTACTAACCTGCAAATAAAACTCTTATTCTCCAACACATAAATTGTGATTATTTTGGAGTACAACCGAGTGACAAAAGACACAAAAAGTGTTTTGTGATATTCATGATGAGGGATGAGTAACGCGTATAGATGGAAGAGGGCAAGATAGATTTGAGCACAGACTTATGCATCGTTGTGAAGGCAAAAGAACCATCTTACGCGACAATATCCCACTTTACCAGATTGCAGGTGATTCATTCAATGTGTTTATTTCTCTGCTTCATAATCGTTGGCCACACATAGATGGAGCCCCGACACGCATATTTATTTGTTTTATGTGAAAAAAATCTTACTCATAGGAGAAAAAAATCCGCCATTTCTTTCTCAAATGAGCCGATTGTTACATAAAAACGTATTCTTAATGTAAAAATGAAATGATATCTGAATTGTCTTCAGTATGTCAGCAGTGAGACGAAGGGATGTCATCAGTGTCAACAGGTGACAAGCTCTGCCGAGGTATGTGCACACAAATGTAGACAAACTTTTCAAACGTCTTTTGGTGGTCGACATTTATATTCTGAGAAGAAATAGTTTTTAAAAGTGAGATGTGAATGTGATTCATATTATTGTGAGGACTGTCTGTGGAATTTCTACTCCGTAACTCCGCATGTACGTAATTCGAAATTTCAACGAAATTTCATGACGTTACTACCAGAGAATCATGAGGAATGAAGAGAGGTGGAAGTGTCCCAAATGTTTGGACTGTTGTAGATGCCCAGCCTGCGACAGCAGCAACTACGCAGAAGATAAGATTCCACAAGTGTTTATAGAAAATCGTAGAGGTCAAGTGCGTCTGACTCTGATGATGGATTGTAAGGCTGGCATCAGTGATGAGTGAGTCACGTCATTTTGACACGTGTCAATATGACATCTGACGCGTTGTAGAGAGCCGAAAAGATTAGAGCGGAAGAAACCTGCTCAAGTTGAGATTGTCACAATGGAATCTGCAGAACAAGACGATGTCGAAAATGAGCTCGAGACCCTCGAATTGTAAGATATCATATATAACTCTGCATAGATTTTGACGATATCAAAGTGAAGACCCCTCTGATATCATCACCGCAGAAGCCGTACAAAAGGCGGTGAGCTTATCCCATAATGATTCACTCTTCCTCCATTTATATACAGCAGAGATACTACAACATGACACAAGATGAGAAGACCCGCACAATCTACATCCGCACAGCTGGGCCCAAGGCTATAGAGGAAGGCTTCATCAGGCAACACTTTTCTAACAGGGACAACACCATCGCGCGCATAGAACAGCTGGAGAATGATAAGAAGGAAGGGCAGTACGATTACGCGAGGTGCCTCATCGTATATGATAAGAAAGTTGGCGCGAGATTTGGGTTGAGGTGGGTTTTGGTTCATATGTTATAATTGCCAACAATATTTCACAATCTAATCTCGCATGATGCCCATTGTAGATACCGTTGTAGATGACATAAACTCAGGATCAATAAGCAGACGGTCGGTCAAAGGAGGATGGAGGTCATCGCTTATGAGAAGTTGGACCCCACCCTGCGAAATTTCATTGAGAACAGAAGGAGAAGTATGATGTCAGATATGGACTGGGGTAGGTTGAAATACGATGTCGCGAAGATATCCTGTGGCAAACACTTGCATTTTTGTGTAAATTGGGTAGAATCATGTTTAGTGTGGATATTCTGCGCGTTAATAACCTTAGATATTATTTTTAATAATATATTGATATTATTTTATATTGTATTTTTTATGTGATGTATGCGGCAAGGCCGCAGAATAGTATTGTACAAACACACTGGAGTTGCACTTGTTTACCAAAGATACATTCTTCTAAGATGCTACTATTTTTGGTGCATATGTTTTGGTGACTTACAATATACACTCGATATTAAGTTATGGTAGATATAGAAGAAGAGGACAACTGCAGGGTCAAGACGAAGGGGGAGGGAACTGACCATCTACAACGAATCGATTCTGACGATTCTGACAGCAACGAAGACAGCGAAGACGAAGACGTGAATTTTCTACCCTAGATTTTCTGAGAAAAGTCATCGAAAATTCGTTGAAATTTCCAGGATTATCCTGTGGCTATGCCTGTCAAAAAGATACAGAAAACAGAGGATACGAGTTACAGCTCCACGACTTCAGCACAGCGATCCGCAATGAAAGGTGAAGACATGGATGATTTAGACCCAAATGCAGAAGACGACGATGACGCATGGGGCGTCAAGGTGATTGTTTCATGACATTATTTGCACAAATATTCGTGCCACTCCCCACTCACGCGTTGTAGACCGAGCTAATCAAAATCGAGACCCCCACCCCGGTACAAACCCACCCTCTTATTGAGAGGGCCCAACCCACATTCGAGCATGTACAACCCACATTTGAGTGTGTACAACCCACACTCCTATCTACAACGCCCACACTCAACAGGCCATTCAGTTCCTTTCCTCAAGACCCGAGAAGACCGGTGAATTTTCCATGAAATTTCTGGGAAATCTCTGAGACGTGCAGATGCAGAATCTGCAGCCCAATGTGAATAGAATGGCCACGCCGGCACCACGTGTGGACCCTAACAAACGTTCAGAGGTAGAGACTGACTTTCTTGCATCATGATGTTGTGATCTCGTCTCATGAGCGGCAAAGTCGCCACAATTTGAAATCAAAGATCACCGTCTACAACGACCAGGTTCATTCCTTTGAAACCTTCTCAGAAGGAGATCGGCGAGTACAAAGGAAAGATCTTCGAGTCTATCAGAAAAGTCCTGAGCGAACACCTGTCCAGAGAGCCCAAAGAACTCTACAAGAAGTTTGCCGCCGCGGTCACAAAGGCCATACTGAGGGAAAACCTCCATCTACCCCCAATAGACCCCTCGGTCATGGCCCAGTATCACACCGTAAGACACCACGTCATATGACGTCTGTCATTTGGATGACCGTTGTAGACTGCTCGTCAGTTCTTGAGGAAATTTCACAATACGGAGAAGAGCGAGCGTGCGAGTCTTGTGGACAGCTGGGAACGCAACCCCACAGCCTTGTGAATAAACTATATTTCCGATGGCATATTTGGCAATGTTACATTTCACCGCACAACAGGCAAATGTCTTTTGAAAATTCACTTGGATTTCTTCAGAGTTTTCAATGGGATCAGATTCCCGCCTTTTTCAGTTTTGTACGAAATCACGTGGTTGACAAAAATTTCATTTGCATTTGTGCATGCGAGCTCGACGATTTCAGATCAAATAATCGCGCTCACTTTGCCCAGCTGTTGTTCGGCGATCCAATCGCAGCCTTGTTCCAGAGATCAAGACGGTGCCACTGGTCATCGCCAGTAATGGGAGTGAATTAGACAAAAAGACGTTGAACGCTCTGTCTATGCTTTCTGGAGATGAGACAGAGGTGGCAGAGTTATGAAAGCGTGGATAAAAGAGAAGCCAAAAAGAATTGCAATCGAAAAACTGGTAAAAGTTGTCCGCGGTGAGGATCGAACTCACGACCTTAGGATTACTCCTTTGAAGGTATGAGACCTACACTCTAACCGACTGAGCTACGCAGACTGGATTATTGCATGGTTCAATGCGAATAGTAATCGAGGTGTACATCATATTTATCCAGTAATCGCTCTTGTCGTAATTGGAGCATTGTATATGGCCCAATTGTGAAGAACTTTGTTGACATAGCT
>MZNV01000708.1:0-21094 GCA_002081555.1 Protostelium mycophagum | reverse complement strand
CAAGTGTTTGTTTTTTAACAACAAGCGTTTGACACAAATGTTCGTTCAACGACAAGTGTTCAATACAAATGTTTGACACAAATGTTTGTTCAACAACAAGTTTAATGCAAATGATTAACGCTGAAACAACCAATCTTGAGTGATGGACATCTTTGACATGAAACTATTGTCTTAAAATAAATGTGAATAATCTTGACACTATGTGAACAACAATTGAACACAAATGACCTGTTGTCTCAAGCTCAGAGACGGCAGGAATGGAACGCAGGAGCAGTGAAGAAATAAAAAAGTCAAAACACTACTGTGGTCTCAACTCTGTCTCTTCAGACAGACTGAGGTTTTATTAAGAGTTGTTGCAATGTAGATAGGATTGGAATGGCAGGTGCAATTAGTCGCTTGTCTACAACGCTGGATTTGCCAAAGCTCAATGCTTTGCTGCTACTTGAGTTTTAATGTCATTTTCACGACAGTTATGTGGTAGAGTTGTACCATTGGCACACTGAAGTATATATGCACCTCCCTTGTTTCTTCTGATGACCTTGTATGGTCCTTCAAAGGTTGCTTTGAATTTGTGTGTCTTGGTCTTGTTGGTGGCCATGAAAAATGCTCTATCTGGAAAATTGCATCCCTGGCTGTTCTTTGGTTTTGCTTCATTGAAACAAGCCTCTATATAGCTCTGTGTCTTCTTGTTGATGTCTACAATGTGTCCTGATTTATAATTAACTTGTACAAAAGAGCTATGTAAGTGCAGTTGCGCTACAACTCCTGATAATTTGTAAAGATCAGGCAACCATAGATGCAGTTGTTTGGCTGGCTGCTGCCTCTGCCCCCACTGGTGAGTCTTGAGCCCAAATCCATCAAAAATGCCCACAAGAAGCCTGAGAAGAAGAAACAGATGTTCAGCCACATATGATTGAACCTCTCAAGCTGTTCATACAAGGCATGACAGATAGGAAGGTCCACAATACCCATAGGGAGAACTTGCCATCTGATCCAACTTCAATTGCTGGATCAGACGCAGATGAAGTCAGAGGTCAGGTGAGCTGCTTGAAACATGTGTCTTCTGACTGCAAAAGGTCATCAATTGCCTTTGTCACATTCTCAACCACCAACCTGGCAGAAGGGTAGCCTTTGGTGTGCTTGCTGACCGTACAATGAGCTCCTTCAAAGCCATTGGATTCATCTGTCAACGTGAGTGACCAGTATATATCAACTGGATTGACTGTGATTTAGCGTCCAAGCCCGATTGACTGAATGTGCTGCTTGGGGAGGATTTGAACGACAGTCAAATGTGGTAATCAAGCTCTACCCATCGGCACACAAAGCCGGCTGGTACCACTGTGACATCTCGCACAAGAATATCATTGTGCACAACTTGCATCCTATGATCATCGACTGGGGTGGCGCATTGAAAATCAATAATAATCCGTTAAGAAATGTAATTGTGTTTCCGTATCGAGATTTGCTGGTCTGGCATCAACTCACCGTGACAGTATCATGTAATGTCCATTGTGAGGTCACGTGACGTCTCGTGATGATATCACGGTCACCATTACTGAAGAAATAACTTAAGAAGCATAAGTACCATGATGAGAACTCTTCGTCTTCATCATCAACACTCTGAACAGACATTCTGAAAGATGATGAGGATATCATCGCCATTTTCACATCCACCTCATATGAATCATTCATCCTCTTTAGAAGATGAGCTCCTCATGTTCACCGGATATCACTCAGAGTGTATGTATAGACATATAGCGAAGATATAAAACACGAGGGACACTCATGCTGAAAGGATTTTTATTAGTCTTCGAGATCTTCGATGTCGGTGCTAAACACGGACCAGTCCACTTCCACCGCCTCTCCACCTATACAAATCAATACGGTAACAACCGTGAGAGATGGCGGTACGGTACCGCGCACTAATCTACGTGATTTTTTCGAGAAAATTTAAAAATTTAAATTTTAATTAGATAAAAAAATAAATAATTCTGAAACATTGAAACATGAAGAAAAGTTAAAAAAAGTGAAAAAAGTTTGAAAAAAAGTTTGAAAGAAATTGATAAAATTGATAAAAAATTGAAAAAATATATATAAATATTTACCTTCTTCGAGGAACTGTGCGTCGGAAGTTGCGAGATCCGCGTTCAATTCAAACAATTGTCTTCCTGTAAATCATTCGAAATTTGAAAAGTGAAATTGGCGGGAACTATCTTTCGACCGAAAAAATTCTGTGAAATCTCGATGAAATTTCTGATTACGTACCAGTAGGTCTCCTCTTCCTTTCCTCTTCTTCTCTCCTCTCATCGGCTAAATACCTATAAATTATTATTTTTTAATAATTATTTTTTTATAATTATTTTTTTATAATTATTTTGTTTAATAATTATTTTGTTTAATAATTATTTTTTCTATAATTATTATTTTTTAATAATTATTTTTTTTAATAATTATTTTTTAACAAAATTTTTTCTTGAAAAATTGTATCAATTTATTATTATTTTCCACATTTCCAGAGAAATCAAAAAATTTTGAAACAAATTTAGTTGTTTAAAAATGTCAAAAAAATTTATTTATTGATTTTTTTGTATGCCCACAGGGCTTTCAAAACCACGGTACCATAGCGTGGATTTTCGCGGTAACTACCGCATGGTCTCCAAACTCTTTACCACCGCACAACAAATAATATCTTATGGACACTCTTTATACTGTTGAAGTGATGTCTTATCTTACCTGCTGTAGAACTTGTCGCGCCACTCTAAGAACGTGTCCTTGTTGACAGGTGTTCCTTCGGATCTCTTTTTCTGACCGGAGTTTCAGAATATCGCCGGAGTTTGTAATTTCTTTTCGAAAATAAATTTTTAAATCTTTCAGAAAAGTCGACTGAAATTTCGAAGAAAATCAAAATTGGACGAAATTTCACTGAAATTTCATCACCTGGATCTCTTCTTCCGCCTTCAAGACGGCCAGTTTTCTGATGTCTTCTGGATCAACATTGTTATCGTCTAACCATGTCTTAACTGCAGCTGCCAAGTTGTAGACCATTGGCATGCCCAGACTCTCTTCACCCTGAAATCTCGGTGAAAATTCGGTGAAATATGGTGGAAAATTCCGGAGAATTTGTGGGTATGGATGTCGTTGTAAAATGAGGTCACTTACGGCTTTGTTTATGAGCTCGATTATTTGAGCCTCTTGTTCATCGTCGATGTTGTCCAGTTCTTCAAGTTGAAATTCGGGTATTTGATTCGGGTAATTACTGTCAAAAGTGACAGACAAGATGAGTCCCACTGAGAAATTTCAATGAATATTCGAGCAGGATTTTCATTCAAAATTTTTTATATATCTATGCGTCGCAGTAACAATCTGGACCTTTGAAAAAATCACGGTAGTTGCCGTGAAAACCCACGGTACGGAACCGTGATTCTCGAAAAGGTACAAATCTATTACCACCAAAAAACATCTCTTTGTGAAAAAAATTCATTTTACTCGTAGCTTTGCCACGGACTTTGGACATTCTTCGACTTGTCTCCAAAATAAATCTAATGTATGTCTATATCTCTATTTGCATTGGTATTTATGTTTGTGGTTCTGCCACAAAATTGGATTTTTCATGACTGCAGCTTTGCATGATCACAAGGCAATCCTTGTAGAGGCAGAATCATTCTGAGAGATCATTTTCAAGAAGATCTCACATAATGGTAAGAGATGGCTTTGCCAATTGACAAAGCGATTTCTGATTTGTGATCCTTTTCTGTTGATCTCATCTTGGTGATCACAATCAAAATGAAAAGCAAGACTGGAAGAAATAAAGAGGCGACAGCGCATGAAATGGAGAAACAGCTGATAGATTTGACGAAGAGAATAAAGAGACTGACCAAAATTATCCCTTCCGTCTGGGTTTGGTACGAGATGAATTCTGATTGTATTATCATCTACCTCTGCAGAACAGTCAGGATCGATATAGAAGTATCATGCAAAATCATGTCTAAAAAAGAAAGAGACAATAGGTGTAAATATTTAAACAGAGCATTGGATGATTTTCTTTTTGCGAGCGTGATAGAAGATTTGCATCAGATACAAACACCCACTCTCATAATCATCTCCGTAGATAGACTCTAAAGCCTCCAACTCCATTAATGTGTCCTCGTCCATCTTGGCTCAACGATCTCACGCCCTGAAAAAATGAAATCCGATCTTTCATATTATCACGGATCTCATCTCGGACAATCGAAGATGTCTATCAACGTTGGAATCTTAGGCGCTACAGGAACAGTTGGACAACGCTTCATCGTTCTTCTGCAGGGACATCCACAGTTCAGAATCACCCACCTCGGTGCTTCAGAGAGATCAGCTGGACACATTTATTCCCAGATCACGAAGTGGAAGCTCTCTCATCCCATGCCAGAGGAGACCGCAGCTTTAGAGATCACCACTTGTGAACCAGCCAAATTCAGTGGCTGCAGCATCGTATTCTCTGCTTTGGATTCCAGTGTCGCCGGTATGAGATGAATCATCTTCTTTGGGCAGATAGTGGTGCCAGAAGACAATGTCATGATAATCATATGACGATTGAATACTTGTACTGCGCTCTGCCGCATACGAGATGGTGCTCCATCACGTTTTCTGCAGACACCAAATCATGCCACAAATTATCATCAAAGCACCAATTGTTTAGATTTTAAACTCTTCACAGGACCTGTTGAAGAGGCCTTCGCTCTTGCGGGTATATCTGTATTCAGTAATGCAAAGGACCACAGAATGGATGATGACGTCCCCATTCTGGTGCGAAATTTCACCGAAATTTTATTTTATCCGAAATTTGGTGGTAGAAATTATGAAAAAATTAAAATTATAAGAAAAGCTCTGAAAAAAATTTTAAAAAAGAAAAAAGAATAAATTTAAAATTAAAAAAAATTCAAGAGTTGTAGATCCCATTTTGCAACCCAGAACACCTTGATATCATCCCTCACCAACAGAAGAAGAGAAATTTCCCCAAAAATGGTGCGTTGTAGATCGTCTCTTCGGATCGAGATTTCCCCGAAATTTCGACTATCCACAGAAAATTCCCAGAAAATTCACGGAAATTTCAGGGTTCATCGTGACGAATGCGAACTGTGCGTCCACGGGGTTGGTGGTGGCGCTGAAGCCGTTACAAGATTTATTCGGTGTAGAAAAGGTCAGTCGCATTGAAATGAAACACGAGGAGATCCTCGAGTGAAGATGCAATTTCAAAACTTTGAAACGAAAGGTCCATCTACAATAATACTGGCACAGGTCCATCTACAACGCGGCATAGCCCGACAAATACGAACATATACGGCTCCAGCGTTTGAGATTCGAAAAATAATGTATTCCTCATCTACAACGAGCTGATGTTGGGAAATTTCGGTGACACATCATAGTTTTTTCCGCGAAATTTCACTATGTGGATGTATAAATTTTTTGAGAATTTTCACGTCGCGACATCGGCTCGTTGTAGATGAGAAATATGGATAGCGAACTGAAAAGAACAGGTGCTGGTGTTCACAATGCAAGCTATTTCTGGTGCAGGATATCCGGGTGAAATTTCACTGAAATTTCGAGAATTTTTCGTCCAAGTTTCGAAGTTCTAGATTTCGGCTTGAATTTTGAATTATTTTTGACTTGCAGAATCTCTTTTTGAAATTTATGACAGTTTTGACAGTTTTGACAGGTGTACCCTCTCTTGACATTTTTGACAATGTCGTTCCACACATCAGTGGAGAAGAAGAGAAACTCCACATCGAACCCCGAAAAATTCTCGGAAAGGTCCAAGATAATTCCTTTGTCGACTATGACGTCACCCTCAGCGCGCATTGTAACCGAGTCCCCGTTGTAGATGGACATACCGAGTGTATTTCCGTGAAGTTCGGCAGAAAAGTCACGGTAGAAGAGGTATGTTTTGAGACTTGGAGACGATTGGTTCTTCACCAAGTGGATTATTGTTGAGATATCTCAACAAAAAATTCTGCTGTGACTAAAAAATTTACAAAATCAAAATAACAAAAATAAAAGAAGATATTTTGTTGTGTTATCGCAACCTAAAACATCAAAAAATTTTACCCAAAATCCAACAACCCCACAAAAAATACACAAAAAAACACAAAAAACACAAAAAACACAAAAAAACAACAAAAAAGACAAAAAATCCCAAAAAACCCAAATAAACCCCAAAGAAAACCCCAAAAAACAACAAAAAACCCCTAAAAAACCCCCAAAAAAAACCAAAAAACTCATTCTACAAGGTCGAGAAAGCTCTGGAAGACTTTAAACCCATTCTTCCAGCACTACCTTCTATGCCACAGAAGGCCATACAGCTCTTTAGACAGAGAGACAGGCCACAACCCCGAGTTGACCGTGATGCAGGTGATGCTCCAAGTCATTTATCGCGTGTGACTCTTGTTCTTTAGAGTGTGCAGTGAAGCTGCAGTGAGGAGATGCTGCGTTGTAGACACAGAGATACATGTATTATGACACTGTTGTGGCTGTGCCACGATGTGACATGTCTGCAGTAAAGCTGCAGTGAGGAGATGCTGCGTTGTAGACATAAAAGTATATTTATTATGACGCTGTTGTGGCGGTGCCACGATATAACATGCCTGCAGTAAAGCTGCAGTGAAGCTGCAGTGAGGAGATGCTGCGTTGTAGACACAGAAGTACATTTATTATGACACTGTGGTGGCTGTGCCACGATGTGACACGTCTGCAGCAAAGCTGCAGTCTAGGAGATACTGCGTTGTAGACACAGAAGTACATTTGTTATGACAAAGTTGTGGCTGTGCCACGATGTAATATGCCTGCAGCAAAGCTGCAGTGAAGCTGCAGTGAGGATGCTGCGTTGTAGACACAGAAGTACATTTGTTATGACACTGTTGTGGCTGTGCCACGATGTAATATGTCTGCAGCAAAGCTGCAGTGAAGCTGCAGTGAAGAAACGCTGCGTTGTAGATACACAAAAACATTTGTAATGACAAAGTTGTGGTTGTGCCTGTCCTCTACAACTGCAGCAATATCACATGGTACAGTGAAGCACCACAGCTCAACTTACAAGAGATATTCTTTTGTGTCTATAGCGCCACAACAGTGTCATAATACATGTATCTCTGTGTCTATAGCCCAGCATCTCCTCACTGCAGCTTCACTGCAGACATGTCACATCATGACTGCGGTTAGCTGCCGTAAAAATCACGTATCTAACCGTGAAACACTCGGAGAAACTGAAACAAACAGGCCGTGGCTACACCGTCTCCGTGGGATGTGTTAGAGAGTGTAACCTATTCGATGTCAAGATGACCCTCTTATCCCACAACTGTGTGATTGGTGCTGCTGGAGGGTCTATTCTAAACGCCGAGCTCGCCCTGCAGAGGGGTTACATACAGTGACGAATGGATAAAACAGCGTGCGTATTCTTTGGAGTTTGCCACGTCATCAACAAGGCTCCATAGTTTAGAGGTAAAATTCCTGCTTTGGGTGCAGGAGGCCCGGGTTCGAGTCCCGGTGGAGCCCACTCTTTTGTTTTTCATTTTGCGTATCCCCGTTACCTGTTGTTATTTTGGCTGCACAGCGCGATAATTCGAAGGTCCAGACGGACCAACGTCCTTTGGTGTCACGCTGGTCACTGGCTGGTGCTGGAACAATGTTTGCTTTTTTTAAATTCCAAGTGAGTTTCACTGCGTAGGTGACACAAGCTCT
The DNA here is from genome assembly GCA_002081555.1 of Protostelium mycophagum. Taxonomy (NCBI): domain Eukaryota; phylum Evosea; class Variosea; order Protosteliida; family Protosteliaceae; genus Protostelium; species Protostelium mycophagum. The sequence goes on along the minus strand of MZNV01000708.1, from coordinate 13,384 downwards.
GGATCAAACAGCAAATGGGCATAGAGCCGCTGATTCTTGTTTATTTTCTAAGGATATGACAAACCATTTGACCATCTATGCTTGGTTGTACGATCAACGCAGGTACGTGCGGAAGGTTGGAGTGCTTAGAGAATTCTCTAAGCACTTTAACCTTTCTAAAGAGACTGAAAAATCATTCTGAATATGACGAATCACCACTGGATTGTAATGACATTTTTTGTGAAGGTTTGATTGTATAAATCATAATTGAAGATCTCTCTGCGGTTAAGGCGAGATTTATTTTTTCTGATGGTGTTGCAGCGCGGCGAGTGTGGCGGCGTTGATCACGAATTTCGGCCTCTCCTCTTCTTTAGGCTTGCTGTTTCTGTTGACCTTTGTGGGCGATGACGTCATCGCATCTACAACTGGTCAGAAAGAGATATTTTGTCTCGGTAGTTAACGTGAGAGTTGAGGGTTTCACCTGCTGAGTTTGTTTTACCCTCTGTTTTCTGCAACATTCAGAAACCACATACCATTTTCAAATTTCAAAATCTCAAAAAGGCGGGATTTCAACGTAAAAGAACCTTAAGAATATGGAGATCACCTCTTTGGTGTCTCTTTCATCGCTGAAAACCTCCTCAAAAGTTAAACCTTGTCGTACTCTATGAGGTGTTTTTACTGCAAGTTGTCAATACAACAGCAGGTGATATCGTTACTGGGTCAGTTTATTCAAGTTCGCGGTAACAGACGCGTTAACTACCGAGGATTTTAACGTGATAGGAGCAACTGACCACAGACTTTTCACAGGAAAATGTCCTCAGAATTATCTTTATTTTTATTTTTATTTTTGAGAGTGGAGACACAGTCTGTCACTCTAATGGAGCTCCAAGGGAGCTCCAAGGCACCATAGTTTCTTGCCTTATAAAGAAGTTTTTTTAAAATTTAAAAAATAACTTTTAAATTTAAAAATAATTTTAATTTTAAAAAATCATGTACCTGGGTGTCTTTGCCGATCTGGTGTTGAAGCCTCGTGTCTCGCTATGACATCTCAATTCCTCGCGAAATTTCACGTAGATTTCGAGGAATCCTCACCTCTGTTGTCACCGCGAGATGTGTGGTCCGCGTCTGTTCTGCGTCTCGAACTCTGTGGCTCTTCTATTTTTATCAGATTATTATAATATTATTATTATTATTTTATTTTTATATTTATTTTTATTTTAATTATTATTATTTTTTTATCTTATTTATTTATATTTTTTCAAAAAATGTTGATGCTGTTTTTAGAACATAGAAATAGTATTCCTGTATATTGTTTTTGGGGTTTTCTGGCACAAAATATGGATGCTATTATGGAACATGAAAGATGTAAATACCGGATCTCTCATCTCTGGTGCTTGGTCTTTTCGTTCCTACTGAGATTTAGTGATGTGATCATTTCATTTCGTATCAGAAACGACATTGGATGACTCTTATCGCAGTATCATTTTTTAATCATCACTTTCATGTTGATCGAATCGACAGGAGGCATAAGAAGACATTACAATCGCCATCGAGATCCCCAATCACAAATCATCAAGAAGAAGATCTTTCCGCTCACCGATTTGTCGAAGAGCGCTGAGAGATGGTGGCCGAGCAATCATCGTCGATGTTTCCAAAAAACTATACGTTCCATATTGGTCAGCATCTGTGTAGAGATCCTCTTCTTGTATGCTGTATTGCGTCATGACGTTGCTCAACGGCTTTTTTTCGTGGTTCATTCTCCGATGTCGTTGTAGATCTTGATTTGCGTGTAATATTTAAAATCATTTTGGAAATTCCACGACCACACAGTGAGCACCTTGTAAATGTCTGACCATCTGTGTGAAACTTGATCATATCTTGCCGATTGCTCGGTTGTCGACGTTTTACAATCCAAAGTGTACAACAGTCTTCGAGCATGTCGTTCTTTCCACCTTAAAAAAATCCTCAAATAGAAGTAGAATTGTCGCGTATCATAAGGAACGGCCTCGGTAATAAGCGTGAATATCGCGGTTGCATCAAATGTGCTCCAGGTTTCGTTTTGACTGCAGCGGCCCCACCGCTCATACACGATAAGCACGTCGACATCGGGCCGTGATTGCGATTTCTCGTTGTGATGATCATTCTTCACCAGAGGATGCTGCTGTTGTGTATAACCTCTCGGTAGCAACGCTGATCCTCTCGTTATGTAACCGCGTCTTGCGTTCTCGCGGAAACCCTGCAAGTGGCAGTCGTTGTCAGAGGGTAAGGACGACCTTAGAGATTCTCCGGAAATCTTCTCACATTATTTTATAGTCACGTTAACAACCGTTTGTCGACGCGTCAGCTTACCGTGCTGACGAAAGCGCAAAGTTCTTTCGTTGTAAAGTGTCAGAAAGTTTCTCAGACTTTTCCGTGAGAAAATCGGTTCTGTTGGAACCATTTTAAGACAACAGATAAAATGAGAGCTGCCGCCGTCATCTTCGCCATCTTCGTTGCCCTTGCCGCTGCCGATATCTGGAGCCCTTGCGGTGAGTTGCCAACGCACGTATCACATCATCTCACATATATGCAGGAGACTCCTCCGACATCCTCAAGATCGGAAAGGTCACCATCCAGCCCGACCCCCCAGTTGCTGGACAGACTCTCACCGTCACCGGATCTGGTGTCTTCAAATCCGACGTTACCTCCGGCTTTATCAACGCCGACATCTCTGCCCAAGGATTCCCCCTCCTTAACTTGACTCTCCCTCTTTGCGACACCATCAAGCAGTTCAAGGCCTGCCCTTTGACCGCTGGACCCCAGACCCTTACCGTCGCCGTCCCCATCCCAGGAAATGTATGTTTTTCATCTCCATCTCGATACATTTTTACTTTTGAAAAACGATTTGGACAATTTGATGACAGAGAATAGGTCCCCAAGGGATCATACACCGCCAAGATCACCGTCACTGACCAGAACAACAACAGAGTTACCTGCGTCAAGGGAGCCGTCACCTTCTAAATGGATGTTTAATGTCACAAGATAAATAGAAGTGTTAGGTTTTTTTGCTTTATAATCTGTGTATGTGCGATAAGAAACACTTCTTGTCTGTTGATTTCCAAACTTTTAACTCTAAATCCTACGGTGTTCTCGTTGTTTATCAAGACTGTTCACAGAAGTCCAACACGGCCAAGGCCATGACCTTCGATCATATGTGCCACGAAGAACAGGTGGCAGCTGATTGAGAGATTACATCGAAATCTCGCATTGAAGAATGTATCGTTTTCACAAAACACCGTCACGAAGCCAAAATGCCACTATTCTACGACACAGACGTACCTCTAAATTTCACGTTTATGAAAGCGTATTCTGCGCTCAGTTTCGGGGTGATGATCTTGATCTCTTCTTTATGTTTGTATGGTAAAATGGGAGGAGAGGAGATGTTAAGAGTGGAGGAAGATACAAATAGCCCTCTTGATGTGTCGGGCTGGTCTGTCTATATGTGGCTCATCATATGGATCCTGCAAGGTGAGTACACTTTGTCACTCATTTTCTACACTGTTGGAATCAAAGAACAAGTTAAATGATTGGAATTCCAAATCAATGATGGACGTCCAGGCGTTTGGGTGGTGTCCATAGTGCTGCCATTCCGGCAGAAAGAGAAGGAGACACAAATGAGAGGAGTCCACTATTACCTTCCCTTCTCTTGGAATCTCATCTCTGTCGCCTCGATAATGTCATCTCATGATATGGTGAGTCGATGTTCCATCACGATTGATGGAGCGTGGAAGTGTCTTTATAGAATGTGTTATAAAAATAATCCTAACGATGAAACACATCATGCTCTTCTTCCATTGTACTGAAAAAATGTCTAATAGAGGAGTAAAACCAAACCAATCTAACAGTTTTTCACAGACGAAGAATTTTGTTTTGTTTGACTTTTATTCAGATTTTTTTTTGAATTATTTCGACTTTTTTGAATTATTTAGATTTTTTTGAATTATTTTTTCGATTTTATTTATTTATTTTAAATTTATTTTTGATTTTTCTCTTCACAGCGGCCTCTCGTTTGTTACCGTGACTAAGCGTTGTAGATGATCGGAGTATTTCTGTTGATGCTGACGTCATTGGTGATGTCGCTCCTCTCTTATATCGGAGTTTCGGAGAATTATGAAAAGAGAGATGATATCTTAACTGGGGTCGTGATATCTCAACAAGGTTCGGCTCGGGGTTTCACGTATTCAGAGACAGTGAGTTGAATTTATTTATTTTTAAATTTTATTTATTTATTTTCAATTTTTCAGAGAATTGAATTCGCATTTTGAACTTTCAGGAAAATTTCTTGACATGAGAATGACAGCGTTGTAGTGGTGGATAAGTTATTATTACGTAATCAGCTTCGTGACCACCTCTTTATATCTAGGATGGTTGAGCCTCATCACACTGGTGAGTCTTTTGTTCTATTTTTAGATCAGAACGGACCAAAAGAATGGTCCAGGGTTGAGACCTTGCGACAGCTTGTTTTTTCAACTTGAAAGAAACCACGAAAATTCCGTGAAATTTCTTGTACAAAAATAAATCTGTCAGGTCAAGCTGTCAGAGATGATGTCACATGTCGGAACCCCCCTTGACGTATTGGTCGCGGTTATTAGCGTGGTGCTCCTCGGTATCTTCACGATGACGTCATCGATATACAGGATCGACCCCTTCATCAGCATCCCCGTAACTTGGGGTTTCATCGCAATGGGAACAAGACACACGTCATCGCAGGTATTTCAATCTGCAAAATTTAAAAAATCAGGAAATTTCTGTGAAGAGCAAGGAAAAGTATCTGAAATTTCTCAGATGATGTACACGTCATCAGTCATGGCGGGGGTCACGGGTTTGACCTCTGTTGTCGTATCTGTATATCTTCTCTGCAGATTATGGGAGAGCCGAAAGATCGGGGAGCAACAGAGACTTCTTAGACCTTAATAAATGTGTATATGTACAATGTTTCACCATCTACAACGGTGTAGAGGCGGGAAGTGTCGGGTTGTTGACGGATCACGGTTGAACGAGCGGATTTGCGTCATCGTCATGGTGACGCAGCGGCAGTAAAGGCCAAACTTTGATCAGGCAACAACACATTCGACGATGACTTGAGCAAAAGAGCCTTATACAAAGCATCATGCAAAACATTACTTGAAGCTTTACGGGCTGCAAGAGACACGGCGCTGAACTTAAAGAGAAGAAACAATTATGCGGTGTCAATACAGACATACTGGGACTATTTGTACACGGACCATCCCCTCCCAAAGTGGATGAGACCCCTGGCAGATATAGAGTAAAATTTTGATGATGTAGAATAGACAGATGAAAAATAAATTTATTGATGATGATTTGGGTTAATTTTGGTTGAATTGTCAGACTTGTCTACAACGTTTCAGAGGATGTCCACAACTTGCTCTCATAAAATTGTTTAGTAGCATATAGCAATTGAAGTTCTGTGTCACAAATGGACAGTTGGCTTCCTGCGGGTCTTGGCTCCCTGGATTTGGGTGTAACAGAAGAAGACATGCTTGTTAGCTCTTTTGTTGTGTCCTCACCAACATTGGGATCAGAAATAGCAGTTAAAGCAAAAGTTGCACTTCTTACCGCAGATGATATTGGAGATCTGTGTTAATTGCTATTTCTACTGTTGACAATGCAACAGTGACTTAGAATATCTGAATATAGGTCAAATTGAAAGGTGGCCAAGCTATGGTCTTGTTAGCTGCTAAAGACCTATATATCCCTTTGTACAAAATTAATTTAGTTGCCGTCACCTTCCAATTATTGATGGCCCCATTTCCACTGCAATAGAATCCTCCAGCGTTGCAGTTATCCAAGTTTATGCTGTGAAACCTCTCTGGTAGAAGCAAAAACAGACTTATATGCCAGTTTTGAGTGCATTCTAATAAACACCATGATCAGGTATTAGATATCATGACATATCCCATCCTATTCAGGTGATAAAGAACATATTGACTTTTACAACAGCATAGCAAAGAAGCCAATGAACCTCATTACAGACACCATCAAGCATGTCATATAAATACAGAATCAATCCAATGGTCATAGATTGTGCTTGGTATTGCATCACTATGGTTGCTGAGCTGCTTGTTGCTTATAAATAACAATCCAGGTTTTTTGCACACAATTTATTCTATAAATCCTGCTGTCTTGTCTCTCACTATCTTGTCCTGCTTTTATCTCTACAACTCTGCAACAACATCTCAACTATCTCTGAATGCTCATTCTCTAATGCCTCCTCTATTGCAGAATGGTCACCAGCTTGTGGATCTACTCTGCCATCCTGCAATAACATCCTCACTATCTCCGTATGTCCATTCAGTGATGCTCCTCTTATTACAGAATTATCATCGTCTGATGGATCTACTCTGCTGTCTGCAAGTAACATCCTCACTATCTCTGAATGTCCATCATATGATGCTATCCTTATTACAGAATTATCGTCATCTGACGGATCTACTCTGCTGTCTGCAAGTAGCATCCTCACTATCTCTGTATGTCCTGCCATTGTTGCTCCTCTTATTGCATCATTTTCACAAAAGGATGGATCCACTCTGTTATCCTGCAGTAACATCCTCACTATCTCTATATGCCCAATCCACGATGCTCTTCTTATTGCGTAATTGTTATCCCCTGTGGGGTCCACATTGTGTTGTAACAACAAATGGACAAACTCCGCATGCATTGTTCTGTAATGTGTGGGTTTTAAAAACAACCTGTCCACTGTCTTTCTTCAACAAAACAGACACACAAATCACATACCAATATCTCTCCACATCTTGCACACCGTCCTCATCTGCACATACATGAGATCATCCTCTTTGAGCTCTTCATCTGTCCTCCCTCTTTTCCTTTTCTTTGGATGGAGGACCATCATCATTATCTCTACTGTGATATCATGGCTTGACAGAATGCCATTCATACTCTTAATGGTTCTTGCCTTCTGTTTTTGTGGGTTCATCTCTTCATCATTCAAATGGCATTTGGTTTTTGTCCTATCTCCAATTATTACACATTTGTATGGAACATCAGACCTTTTTTCCATCTTGGGAGGCTCTCGCTCGGATTGAGATCTGCTCGACTGGACAGGATGAGAAGACAACCACCAGTTGTAAACTACCATCTTTATGCGCGAGGAAGATGATGCCGCAGATCCGATCTGGTCCTTCCAAAGGAAATCATTCAAGAGGACTGGGATCTTCTCTACTACTTTCAGATAGCAGACATTCAATCAGCATAATTCAATAAGATGTGCATCATTGATGGGACATACAGAGATGGTAGACTGCGGAGTCCGGCTCGCTCTCAGCAACATAATGTGACTTGATTTTGGAGTCACGGATGCTCACTGTGGGAGTGAGACTCTACACTCTGTTAGCTTAATGCATACTGCTGTTACAAGCATGAAGATATATAGATAGCGACGATCCAACTTTAAATTGATATATATAAATCTTATTCGAAAATATTGTATGCCATCTGAGATGAGTCTACTTTTATTCAAAACCATTTGATAGTGATGTTCTGGACCACAGTTACACCCACAGTCTGAATCGTGAGGCACTTGTTATCACTATTGTAATGATGAGCCACACTCTGGCCATTCAAAACAGTTTTTGTTGGATTCTTCTCAACACCCAAGAAATAAATTGCCTCCAGAGGAAGTTGTCTTGCGGGTTGGTACGTGTCCATCTCCACTTTGGCTGTGAAAATTCCACCTGAGGATTTCGCGTATCGGCCCTCATAGATCACATACATCTGTCCATTCTTATAGTCGAGAGATTTTCCATCTACAACGAGTCAGTTTTTGAATGTACGTGTGATGACGTCATACCGTCGAGATACAGTGCAGCTGCGGAATGGCCTTGGTGGTCGGGCACTACAACGAGGTTCATCGGGGTCTTCCTTGCCTCGGCAGTGGTATATGCGTACTGCTGACGTGGCAGCACGAGGCCGCCCTTGAGGTGGATCGGCAACACGTCGAGTGGCGCAGAGAGGGTGATTTCTTTCGGGCTAGATGGCATCTCTTTGTATGTGTAATAGTCGAACCACCTTGCTGAGGGTGGGAAATAGCCTGTCACCTGAGATTTCGTCGGGATTTCACTGAAAACTCATACTCACATTCGTGGCACCTTCGGTCGTGACGGGTGTCACCAAGAATCTGTCAAAAACATCAGAATGACGTTTGATGACGTGATACCCACCCCTTCCCGATCAAGAATTGTTGATCTATATCAAGTGCCTTTCGGTCTTGAGGGAATTCAAACCAAAGCGGCCTCATGACGGTCCCAACAGTGCCCAGGTTGGCTTCATACATCAAAGTGTAATACATCGGCAAGATGTTGTATCTGATGGCGAGAACTTTTCTGCTGATTTTTGTGACGGAAGGCCAGCGGTAGAGTTCCTGGTTATTTAGAATACGAATTGGGGTGTGACTCACTTGGCTCAATTTGTCGATGGCGTTGTGGTTTCTCGAGAAAGGATAGAATGCTCCGACTTGGATCCATCTACAACGAAATCAGTCAGAGGGGATTTGCAGATGCGTGGAGCATCTGCGAATCATGTCGCGAATGCGTGGAGCATATGCGAATCAACTCGCGAATGCGTGGAGCATCTGCGATTATCACCTGGCACATAATTCTTCTGTGGTATCATCGTTGAATCCACAGATGTCAGCTCCGACCATTGGGATTCCGTACATATTGAAATTCATAACGTCAGGAATAGACATCTGCAGACTCCGCCAAGTAGAATAGTTGTCACCTGTCATACTTCATGATACGGCACATTCTACAACTCTTCTCCATCACTTGACATTTTGATCACGTGACACACTACAACGACTTTTTGTGCCAGACATAAATCACAAATCAAATGTTACCAGTCCAGTGTGCGCCTCTACTTCCACTGCCAGAGAAGGTGGACCGAGATATCACTATATGATATCAACATTTTTCTTTATAGAGTTTTTGTGGCTTTTGCAGAACAGCCACGTGAAATGGCAAAAGCATGTGGTTCCCACCATTGGCAAATACTTTATCACTCTTTGAAACATCGCACCTGTCAGGTCTTTTGACCTTGCCAGCTGCGACAGAATCTTTATGCAAGTAATAAATATATATAAAAAAAGGCGAACCTAATGTCCTCTCGTTCAGGATATTCTGCATGGCATTCATGGAGGCCCAGGCCTCCATGTAACCATGGAGATTGTGAGCGTTGTATTGGATTATTCCTCCGTAATGTTTGACGTCCATGTCAACGGAACGCTTCCATCTGCAAAGTCATCAATTTGTTTTGAATATTTCCAAAATCACGGTTTCATAACGTGCTTTTTCACGGCAATTACCGAACATTTTTGTTTTTAATCTTACAGAGGTTCCATAGCGTCGCCATTATTATGGATCGTATAAGGTGGGTAGTTGGGGTCAAAAGACTTTCTGACAGGTGTCAGCACGCCACATTGTACAACTGACGTCAATGTCATGTCACTTTGACACTCACCCATCCCCTTTTGGTGTTCTGTCACCGTTACAGTCTCCATCACAAAAGTTAATGATTTCATTCATGTCAATCCAAGTTCCATCAAAGGGTACCTGTATATTTCAGCCACTACAACGGCACAAATCATTGAGACGGTTCGAATATTTATGCCTTCACAAATGATGTGGCCGAGTATTCGTGCCGGCTCATTACATTGTGACCGTCTACAACTCACCATCTCATGAGAAGACCTCAAGTTGTCTTCCCACCACTGGGTCGTATTCGGATGAAACCAATCCGGGAAATTCACGAGTCCCGGCCAAACTCTGCCGAAAAAGTCGTTCCCTTGGGCCGTCTTCAACCACAAGTTTTTCGCTGTCCCGTCTATATAAGTCTTATAGTCTGAAGTGTTGCTGATGCCGGGGTCGATGATGAGCATGTAATGTTGTCCATTGTCATGGAGATCATCGACAAAGCTGAGGAGTATAAGTCTTGTGTCTGTGGCGGGTATGTCTATACGATGTTGTGTTATTGCGGCTCTGCCGGTAGAAGTATGTCTCGTGATGTCCGATTCTCATAGGAATAAAACCCACCGCTTCATCTTGGCGGGGGGGAACCTTATGGGGTCAAAAGTAAAGTCTAAATATCTGTCCATGTAGTCAATGTCCGTCCACATTGTTTCTAGTGGTATCTCTGCGTTTTTATAATTCTCAACAACCTCCTCCACCTTTCCACGTCAGATCTCTTCGATACGATAGTTACCGTGAAAAATCACGGTATGGAACGTGGAATTCCAACAAAAGTTCTATTTATAGAATCCATACCTCTGACAGGTTGTGGTAACCCCATCTACATTGGTGAAAACCCAGAGTCCAATACGGGATCATGTACGGTCTGCCCACCAGCTTCGTGTACTGCATCACCACCTTTGAAATCTCAACGAAATTTCATGAGATTGCTACAGAAATTTCCGGGAAGATTCGAGAGAAAATTCGTTGAAAATTCTCACCTCCTCTGGCTTCTCCCCGGTGAACACGTAAAAATCGAAGACTCCTCCGATGACTTTGTACGTCAAAAAGTCATATCTGACACATGTCACGTGAGCAAATGAGCTAAAAATAGAACCATACCCGGTCGCATTGGAATATAACACGTCCATTCCGTTGGAAGAATGCAGGAAAACTCCGTGAGATTTGCCTTTACGTACTTCCATGTAGAAAGGGTGGGCACCATAACTGTGATGACGTCATCATCAAATTTTTGGCTGGTTGTAGATGTAAACATAAAACTCATGCCACGATTTGCAAAGATTGTGACATCACCTCAACAAGATGCAGCACACTACAAATGCAAAACATGACTCACAGGTTTTTGTCCTCCGGAGTTCCGAGATCTGCTGTCCAAATGGCATGGATGTTATGGTCCAATCTCATGTTACTGATTCGCTCCCCCAAACCATAGATGGCAGAAGAAGATGGGAGTCGTGTTGAGATCTGCAGGTACTGATCTTGAAACTAATATGTTCAATTATAAATCATCTCTCATTGAAATCGATGTGCGACAGTAGACAAGAAGTGTCTTCTGCTTGTCTTTAAGATGAAAAGAATGGCTACATCCAGGATGATTGTGAACATGCATCAGATTTCGTTACCGTCAAAGCACCACCAGGGACATTCGTGTCAAATAGGACCTTTACTCATCAATCATCTTCTCGATTAAGAACATACCTCTCCAGTCTTCCTTATGATACGAATAGAAAATGGGCTCTGAGTCCATTCAACGCGGTATTGAGGATCACTGGCGAATTGTCCGTCCTGAAAATGTGAGTGATAACACTCGATTAGAGGCTCCCTGACATGTGGAATTATGGTGAACTCAGGAACACGCCATCTATCAACAGCAGGATCTATAATGCTGAATCGGACTCTGTCATCTATAGACGTCAGTGATCAAGGTTCAGTGGTGGATGTATACTTGTCTCGAGAAAGATATCCAAGCGAAGACGTTTCACATCTTGTCCATACTCATTATTTCCCTGATCGAAATGAGTTCAAGGAATCAAAAGAAATACAAGCCTGAACAAGATTGAGAACCCCAGTCCATCCATGATTCACTTTGGAAATGGATTCCAAATGGTACGAGGTTTCAGCTGCTAGAGCCGAGAGAAAGAAGACATAAAGAATGTAGAATGCCTTCATTCTCGATGTCTTGGGATATGATCCAAGTATGAATTCTGTTTTTGACATTTCCGCGGTGATTCATCTACATTGCGACAAAATGCTGTTACCCCAAACACAACACAGCATATATGTCTATATAGACATAGCCTTGCAGCAGAGCCACATTGTAATGAAGGTGTTGAATTCTACAAAGACATCACAGACACACATGTTATAGAGCTGCTTCTTTCATATCATTGTCACATTATCCTCTCATACATTCGAGGTCACATCATTTCTTCAGCCGAACTCAACACATTACGACCGACAACACAGACATCATCTGAGGAACATGTTTATTCGGACATGGCGTCTTCATCATCCTCATCCTCTTCTTCCACCTCTTCATTCTCGGCATTTCCATTGGTCTCATTCTCATTCTCTTGTCCCTCGGCTTCAGAATCATCGTCATCTGAAGACGATTCGTCATACACAGGTCCAGACTGCAGCAGTCAGAACCTCTAAGACAACGAGGCCACTGAGGCATAAAGACATACCATGGACTGCTGTTGTTTGAACTTGTTGGACTGGGAGAGAAGGACGTCGAGTTTCCCGCCAAGTTTGCAGAGCTTCTTAAACATGGAGAGTCTGCTGTCAAGTGTGAGGTAAAGTCTTTCCATCTGCTGTGAAGCTTCTGGGGAAGTGGATCCAATCATGTAACTGTGAAAATTCAGAGAAGATTCGGGGAAAGTTCGAGGAAAGTTGGAAGAGAATTCGAGGAATTTTACAGGAAAACTCGCGAAGATGTGGAAAATTCGTGAAGATGTGGATTATTTTTTATTTTTTGAAAAGTGAGGGAAAGTTCTTCTGGAATATTCGCGGAAATTTCTTCGTACACTTTGAGACTATTACACGAAAAATCGACGGAAATTTCACGGAAATTTCACCTTGCATGGAACTGGAAGATGGCGCGAAGCCATATCAGGGTGTTCCTTTGCTCCGGATGTTTCTCAAACTTTTGAGTCAAGATGACCAGTAATTGTGGGATGTGCTCAGATGGAAGCTGAAGAAAATTCAGTGAAAGTTCAGACACGTCAAATTACAACGAGACCACCTTTTTATTTTGGTTTTTTATATCACTGAATTTGAATAAATTTTTTCCGAAATTTCACGGAAATTTCGATGAAATTTTGCAGAATATTGGAGGTTTTTATCGAAATTTCGATGAAATTTCGCGGGAATTTCACCTTGCATATGGTATTAGACACGATGTGTTCAGAGTGGACAGACAATAACTTGGCGATTGCGTGACTATCCCCCTTTTGTAGCGCCTGCTGCAATATATTCTCCAGGGAATCATTTAATTTCCCATCATCTATGGGCTAAAAATAGTCGTCAGAATATTAAATTATATATTATTTTATTTCATTATATATTATAATATTTTTTATTTTATTTATTTATATTTTATGAGATTGTAGTTTATTTTATTATATTTTATTTATGACAAAGTTTTCTGTAACAGCAAACAAGCACAATAATAGGTTATAGACGTCGGCAGAGGTGCACAGCCACAACAATATGATTTATAGACATAGTTCTGCCGCAGTACAAGCCAGTTGGTTGAAATAATTTTTTTTTAAAATATATTAAAATAAAAATAACTTTATATGATAATATGATAAAATAAAATAATAAAATAATAAAATATAATAATATAATAAAATAATATA
>MZNV01000705.1:0-34267 GCA_002081555.1 Protostelium mycophagum | reverse complement strand
AGAAGGCATTCAACAAGTGGCATGCACAGCATTGCTCAATTGTTGAGCAGACTTTTGGCTGGATGAAGCATTTTGCTGTGCTCCGTGATATTTTCCGTGGACACCATCAGCAACACGGCAGATACTGGTGCATCATATGTGCTTTGAACAATATTACAATCAAAATGAAATAAATACCACATTGTTTTTTATTCTTTTATACATTGTAGTTTGCCACATCTCTCTTGACCAAAAAATCAATACCAAAAAGCATTCTCAAAGTGTAATTCAACCAAATCAATATAATCACCAAGCTGTGCCCAAACAAAGCTGAGGGCAATCTGAAAACATCTTGAAAGTTTTCGTTATCGTTTATTCGTGTGTGTTGATGTCACTTTGTAAAGACCCTGCGCGGGAGAACGTCAAGTGGAAATTGACTGGTGCTCTCTCTCTTCTGAGCGCGGAGACGACCCTCATCTTTGGCAACATCTTCTGTCTTACCACTTGCCATCCCCTTCCTGCGCGTGTCAGTTTCACAAGAAATACAATGCTCATGTACCTTTTCCGCGTTGTGCCTCCAAATCCTCTTCCTCGTCGATTTTGCTGAAGGATGGAGTTCTGGGCTTCTGTTGACCGAGCAGTGGTGCTCTCTCGTCGGTGGTCTCTCGGCCGGCTTGTTTGAAACTCTCTGCTTCGGTTCCGACCGGCTCGTCAGGCACGGGGATAAACTTCAGGAGAAATCCTATAGGTATTTAATCCTTCAGACGCAACCGAAAATATGTCCGTTATGATTTTTTTCGCGGGAAAAATGAATTCAAAATTCAAATGTCGACAAAAAACGAACCCCAAGGTAATTCTAAAGCTCCAATTCCGATGGTGATGAGCCACAACTTCCAGCCGAGACGTTCCGTCTGGGCGAAGCTGTCACCAAAGGTAACGAGGAGTGCTTGTACACCAGCAGTAAATATCCAGATGGCAAGGTAAATCCAGTTGGAGAAAAAGTGTGAAAAGACATTCTTCTTGTTTCCGAGCCTTCTGGCGTTGATTTCGTTGAATAATTGGCAGAATACGAAAGCGTTGAAGAGAATAGTGTTACGAAGCTTTCTACTTTCGTCAGTCTCGTTACCCTCATCGTCCTTTTTCATCTATAAGAGTCAGAGATTTCCTCGAAGATTGGTAAAACTGACGTCGAAGCCGGTGATGCTTGAGGGAATGATTTGGAATCCGTACAAGATGAAAAACAAAACTCCCAGTTGGAAGACTGCGTGTCCCAAAACGAATCTGTGATGACGTCATCATTTATCCGAGGTCACGGTCTACAACTCACCTCCACATCCTCAAAGTGATGAGCCTGGCGTTTCTTCCGTGTGGCTTTCTCTCCATCAATTCTGGTTGTGGCTTTTCAGTAGCAAGAGCAAGGGCAGCAAAAGTGTCCATGATAAGGTTGACCCACAGCAGTTGGATGGCTTTAAGAGGTGACTCATCTCCGGTTGCGGCACCGATGAGGGCGACAAGTACGGCCACAACGTTGACAGTCAGCTGGAATTGCACGAATTTCTGAATCGAGTCGTATACATTTCTTCCCCACAGCACAGCCTTTTCAATAGAAGAAAAGTTGTCATCCAACAAGATGATGTCTGATGCGTCCTTGGCCACCTGTAAATTTCAGGAAAAGTGGTGAAATTTCAGGGAAATTACCTCAGTTCCGGCGATACCCATGGCGAAACCGACATCAGCCTCCTTCAGAGCGGGAGCGTCGTTGGTTCCGTCACCTGTCACAGCAACAACACCTCCAAGAGTTCTCAATCTCTTCACAAGTGTCAACTTGTCATCTGGTGAGCATCTACACCGGTCAGTCACTGATTTTACGCGACTTTTCGAAGAAAATTCGTGGAAATCTCGCACCTGGCGATGATCTGCAACTTAGGAATGATCTGGTCCATCTCAGATTCGGACATCTGTCTAAACTTGGGTCCTTCTATTGCCACACCACCCTCTGTTAAAATTCCACATTGCTTTCCGATGGACTTGGCTGTCAACAAGTTGTCACCGGTCAACATTCTGATCGTAATTCCTGCGTCTTGACAGACTTTGACAGAGTCCTTGACCTATAGATCTAAGCCTCATTGTAATCCTATATTGAAAGAATATCACCTCGGGTCTGAGGGGGTCCTCAATTCCAACAATCCCAACCAATATGAGGTCCTTGTCCTCTTTTCCTTCAGCATCCTCCTTGGGGAGATTGGATGGTGCCTCCTGCTCGGGTTCGATCCCTTCCGAAACCATTTTTTTTTCTCACCTTGTAAGTGAGGCAGAGAGTACCTTGTCCTGCCCAATCTTGGATGGTGTCTAGGTACTTCTTCTTTGCCTCTTGTGTGAGTTCGTTCTCTTCCCCGTTTTTGTTGTCTATCACCTTTGTGCATAATTCCAAGACGACCTGGATTCGCGTTATGTTGATGAAATGAAGAGCATGTCACCTCAGATGCACCCTTGCAGTAGTATTTTCCCTTGGCAGCAGAAGACATGCGCTTCTTCTTGGAAGAGAAGGTGAAGACAGTGTCTGTTGGTTGTTCGTCTCTGATCTTGCTATAGTCATAGCCAAACTTCCTCGAGAGACCCAATAATGCGCAATCAGTCTTGGACCCGACAAAGTTGGGGTGATCAGTGTCCTCATCTTCGATGTAGGCAGAAGAGTTGATGCAAGCGCCTTGGCACAATAAATCGAGACTCTTCTCAGCACCGACCTCCTCCTTCTTGGGGATCTACTTCTTTCAGTCGAAATTTCGAGGAAATCTGTCACCTTGTCGTAAGTCTCCCCGGCAACCCACAATCGGACCACCTTCATTCGGTTTTGTGTCAGTGTTCCTGTCTAAAATGGACATCAGCACATGATATCACAAAAGTTTAGAGTTACCTTATCAGAACAGATGGCGTTGGCACCACCCATAGTCTCACAAGCGGAGAGATGTCTGACCAAGTTCTGGTCCTTCATCATCTGCACCATGGAATAAGCTAAAGACAATGTCACGGCAAGTGGAAGTCCTGGGAAACTTATGAGCATGGGTGTTCTGCAGAATGAGATGTCTTGATCTTTTACCTTCGGGAACAGCCACGACAATGATGGTGATGGCGGTGATGATGAAACCAACAATGCTGGACAGCTCTTTTGCCTCGAATTTATCTCCCGCCTTTGGTCCGGTTTTGAATCTTATAATGGCCCACTACAACTCTTCAATTTTTGAAATTTCACCGAAATTTCAGATACTCACTCTGACGAGAAGGATGACAAGGGTGACAGAGGCTGCGACAAGACCGGCCTTTCCGATGTTTTCGGAAAGAGCCTCGAGCTTCTCCTGGAGTGGTGTGCTCTGCTCCTCACTCTGCAAGTTTTCTTTGATCTTTCCCCACTGGCTGCGTGTTCCAACAGCCAGAGCGACACCACGACCGGTTCCTGTCGAATTTCAGAAGGGAGATTTCAGTGAAATTTCACTGGCCTTCCATCACCATGCATCCAGACAGTAAGAAGGGGTCTTCGTCTTTACTCTTGTTCACGGCCTCAGGCTCTCCGGTCATAGCCGCCTCATCTACACTCAATTCTGAGGAGATCAGATTCGACTATGTGAAAAATGTCGATGATCAAGATCCATGAAAAATAAAAACTCACGTTGTCCTTTGACGAAAAAGAGATCTGCAGGGATGAAATCACCCGTCTCGAGGACGACCAGATCACCCACCACAATCTCTAAAGAGCTGATCACCTTCTCAAGTCATTTTGTGTTTTTGGTATGAGAAGTCACTTTTGACCGAAATTACCTTCTCGCTTCCTCCACGGATGACCTTCACCTTTCTGTCTTCATTAGCAGCAGAGAGCTGTCTGAACTTCTTATCCTTAGACCAATCGTTTCCTCCGGTCACTCCAGACACGACGAATACGGCTACCAGAATGGCAGTACCTTCTATCCAGCCTTTTCTGAGACTGATCAGAAGATGAAGGAGTTGTCAGACGTACGATCTGTCCCCGTCCTCTGGAAAAGCGGTGTTTAAACCGATGGAAACTATGGCGGCAACCATCAAAATCAGCAGGGTCTTGTCTTTCAAGGCATCGAACCAAAAGTGGAAGAGGCCTTTAGAAGGCTTCTCAGGGAAAGAGTTGGGCCCGTACTTCTCCTTTCTCTGTTCGACAGAGCTCTCATCAATACCTTCGCAATAAGAACCAACTGAGACGAACGTAGAAATCACCTTTCTTAATGTCTGTGTCTAATGATTTGGCCAGACCATCTATGCCACCAAATTCATCGATTCCTTTCTTGTTTTCTTGATCACGTTTCGTGACGAAGTCTGAGAGGTCCTCTGCTGAGACTTCTCCTCTCGACATCGTTGTGCGGCGCTGTTGCTGCTGTGTTTCTGGCCGGTGGTTGATTTGTGCGTCAAAGCTTCAAACCAAGATCGTTCCGGTGTTTTTCATTTTACGCATCCATGGTATCACTGGGCCGATAACTGCAGATACGCACGAGTTTTCCACCTGTGATTGTCGAGTTCAAGATAGAGATTATATAAGGTAAAATTCATCATTTCGTGTCCAATGGTGGCTGTTTCGTGCGGTGTTGCACTTGCAGAACTCGAGAAAAGACCATTCTTTTCCTCTTTCGGAGAAAAAAAAACACCCGTGACACATTTACCCGGAATTTCGTTGTAGAAGAACAATGTGAAATTATAAAATATAATAATATTAAAAATGATAAATTAGAACAATGTTGATTGCATTCATTCATTTTAGGATTATCCTACCGCAAAAATTTGATAGAAGAAAAGGCAAGGAAAATTCGAACTGAAAAAGGGTTTTTTATAATATGGATAAATGTGTAGGCACTTTCTCAGTTGAGATTTGCTGATCCTGCACCGCTAATAAGAGCCCATCAAAATGAACACAATTGCTGTGAAGTTCTGGGGATGGTTTTTCTGAAACACGCCGAGAGAAATTTCGCAGAAAATCGGGAGTACACGTCTTCGGTGTTTGAATTCGGGAGAGAGAGGCCAACGAACGAGAACGGATGTCGAAGAGAGCAAGGGAGGATGTGGACTATTACGCTGTATTAGAAGTTTCCAAAACGGCAACCGTCGTGGAGATAAAGAAGGCATACAAGAAATTGGCCTTAAAGGTAGATCGTGACAGAGGGGCGTGTATCTTCTGAAGACTACGAGTGGCATCCAGATCGAAATCCAGATCAGAAAGAAGAAGCCGAGAAGAAATTCAAACAGGTCGCAGAAGCCTTCGAACTCTTGAGTGATCCACAAAAAAGAGCCGCCTTTGATCAAGGAGTACACGATTCAAAGAAGCCATTAAACTCTTCAGGCACACATTTCAAGTAAGGTCTCCAACTACGTAGTTTTGCATTATTTAGAGTTCGTAACGTGGCGATCTCTCTGATCCCGGAAGAGCTATTCTATCAATTTCGCTTCTGTCCTTTTATTCATCTTTTCAGAACACATTCTACAGCCGAACTTTTGTCCAACTTTTTTGGCGCCAATATACCTTCAAATTTGAACCAAGCCAAGTTCGAGACCGCACCTGCCTCTAAACCGCAGGCACCTCCAGTGATCAGACCACTTCCTCTAAGTTTAGAACAATTATACACCGGCACGACAAAGAGGATGAAAATTACGAAAGACACGTACACAGCGAACGCCAGAAAACCCAAAGTCATCGAAAAGGTAATGTCTTTGCTGTTGGATTTGTCATCGTATTTTTATTCGTACCTCTACTGCAGAGGATCTGTGTCTGTGATTCATCTATTCCATGGCGCGACGCGCCATGTGTGATCTATAAATCCAAAATAAATTTTCCCGCCATTTTTCTGATACATTCCAGGAATTGACAATCCACATCGAGAAAGGATGGCGCAAGGGCACAAAAATAACTTTTGCAAAAGAAGGAGACGAACGGCCAGGAGAAATTCCAGCCGATATCATATTCGAGCTCGACGAAAAACCCCATGATCGATTCGAAAGGAAGAGAAACGATCTCATCTACAAAACAGACGTGAGTTGACGATTTTTTAGATTTTTTTTTTATGGAAAAAGGTTACGCTTGAACAAGCGTTGTGTGGGGCCACTTTTGAGGTGGAAATGCTCGACGGAACAAATCTAGAGGTGACGGTGGACGAAGTGATACACGACGGTTACACACACGTTGTCAAAGGAAAAGGCATGCCTCTAAGAGGCAAAGAAGAGTACGGGGACCTACAGATACAATTCACCGTCATTTTCCCGAAGCAGATCGATGACGATAAGAAGAAAAAGCTGAAGAAGATTCTGGAAGACTTGGACTATGAATAGAATCGGATATGTATTTACTTTCTTTCGCCTAGCGATTTCGATGTCAGGGGAAAATGCGTTTTCCTGGTGTTTCAAAACTTGTGATGTTCACGCTTTTGTTCCATTTCCTTCTCCATGTTTTGTGCCATCTGTACATAGACATGTCCCCCCTTTTGGTATGACATCTTATTGGTAAGCTGTCACGTGTGAGTTCACATCTACAATGCTGTAAATACTGACCCAAACGGGGAGATTTCCCCCAGGATCGCAGTGCACCAGAAAAGAACAGTCGGTTTCTTCTGGATTCGTTTTGCTCGGTGTGAATCTCCACCCTGACACTGACTATCTCAGCGATTTTTTGAAAAATCCAACCCACGTTTCGTGTTCATCTCGATCACCTTCTGTTGTTTTGTTGAGGCCAAGTGTTTCCTCAATAATAAATATTCACCCGTCTCTTCATCTACACTCAGCCACATTTGCATGCTGAAAGACCTGGTCATGTTAATATCATCGCATGGAGAATCAACGTGCCTCATTTGGAACGGCCATGGAAATTGTACAATACCCCAAGCTTTCATGTAATTTCCTTGGCGCACAAAGTCTGATTTCTGCGGGAGATAAGGTTACACTGTCTCGATAGAGGTGCCTCACCTTCACAATCTTTTCATCTAAAAAGTGGGAGAGAAAGTATTCCAATATTTCCCTTGGTGCAGCTTTCAATTTTAATTCAACTTTTATGGGTGCGATTTTCTCCCCCTGTAATAAATTAATAATCAAAAATCATTTGAGACAGACCAAATATGCATTATAAAAGTCACCTGGTATTTTATAGTGTACACTGATGGGCCGGTAGGGTACCTCTTGGCGAGTTTCCAGTCAGAGTCAGACATTTTCGATCTCAACTGAAGCAGATCGCACGTGTCCTTTTTATTTCAAAAAAGGTTTTGGAGTAAACTCAATGAAAGCCTACCAGTTCAAATGGACTCAAGTTTTGTGACATCTCATGCGTATATGTACTACACAGTGTCTCGTCAGAGCTCGTTCTTCTGGAGCTGGCCAGATCAATCATGTTCTGAAAATATTGGTCTATCTGCGTTTGTTTGGATGTTGTAAATTCGCATAATTCTGGACCAAGCCCTTCTGTTAACAGTCTCACGACCACCTGGAGAACTCAGCGAGGAGTATTTTGGATTTCTATTCACCTCAAATATGGCGTCCAGATCGGCTTGATCTGCACCCGTCGTGTCTTCGGAGGCTGCATCATCATCATCGCAATCATGCACTGCATCTGTCATCTTTGTGTTTATGTCATGGAACCTGATCACTCACGGTACAACTGCTGATGTGCTGCTCTCTGAAGTTTCATGAAGTATGTACACACAAAGATGACGGGTGTGATGTGTGTTGTTGAAGTGCCAAACTTCTCTTCCATTTGGAAGTACAGTTGTGACCACCCCTTTCTGATGATGCTGTCAAGTCTCAGCAAAAATTCGTGCCGATGTGATCTCACCGTGGTGTATCTTCTATACTGGAGCATAACTTGTTGATGAACACATCCACAGCTCTCATCGCTTGTATTGAAGGGTCTTCAGAATAGCTGTAAGTCAAAAATTGAAGTGTTGGTGTTGTGATGCTGTTTATCCAAGATAAACTTGCACTGTCCATACTGAGGTTCAAAATAGTAAGAAAAGCAATCGACTCCTGTTTATATACATTTTGTGGAGTAACTGACGAGGGTTAGTAGAGATCTCGGACATAAAACATCATGCCGAAATCAACGAAGGATCTAATACCTGCTTCCTCGATCTCCAACCTCTGTGCCCAACAGAAGAGCTCTTCTGTCTTACCGATCTCCTGAGCATAAGCGACTAGTTGTTGTGCAACATCTCCCGCCTCACCGCTGCCATTCAATCTGCCCAAGAACTCAGCTTCTTCTATCGACATGTGAGTAGGGTTGCAAAAGAGCCGTGCCCAGAGTCCTCTCCCGCCAGACTCCACTTAAACAGACCCAAAAAGGTGCAATGATTTTACATCGAATTTTCACCACTGCTCGTACTTTCTCGCCCAAAGATAGTACGAACAGACTTCGTACGTAATTAAAAGGTACGACAGATACACCATTCAACCCGGTTTATTTAGAGTTCTCAATCTGCCTGAGCTCTTGTCCTTTAGATTCCGCTCTTCCGTTGTAATAGTTGAGTTGTTCGTATAGAAAAGCTCTTCTCTTCTGGATCAGATTCGATTTTTGGTACTCGTCTTCTCCAGACTTGAGCCTGATCAGCTCTTCCTCGATCTTGTTGATCTCATCTTGTTCTTTTTGTATCTCGGCCTGTAGGATGTCATGTCGGTTCATGTGACTCCATCACCTTCTTGTCAGCGATGTCTAGTCCTCTCTTCAACTTGGGGTTGTTGTGGACCATCCGGTTGAATGCGGCAAGATATAGTGAACTGTAAGCGTGGACCATCATCACCCCTTCTACTCTCTCTGCAGAAAGAATCTTCGCGGTGATTAACGCTTGTAAAGCCTCGTTATCTCCGCTGAATGCCACGAACAGTAATTCGTCATATCTACAACGATTTAGTTTATAACTTCACTTTTGATGACGTCACCTTATGGAATGGTTATTTACAATTGCTTTTACAGCTCTCCACAATTGCACGGGTGTCCATTTTCTGCCCGTTGTAGTGGTGAGATATTTCCCGCCAAAACCAGACTGTCTCAGCTCGGTCTCTGCGTCCGCAACCAAGTCCGTCAGGGCCACTGTACACCCTCAATACGAAATTTCCGCGAAATTTCACGAACCGTTCCAAGAAGTTCCCGCTTTGACCCGCTGTACATATGCCTCCATGTCGGTTATTCTACCTCCTATTTTGGGAACGACCGTATCCAATTGGTGTTGGTCAAATCTGAGGCTGTCCTTCAAGTATTTCTCCACGGCCGAATAGGGCAGATCGTGCAGATGATGGATCTGTATCTTTGTCCTCTTAAGCGCTGGATCTGCAGGAATCAGTATTTTCCGCCACAAAAAAATGTATAGACATTCTATTCTATAAATTTGTGAAGTAGAAAGCCAACGAAAATAATGAAAACTCACGTTGTAACAACACGTCCTCCCCGAATATATTCTCTCCCGCAAAGACGATGTGTGACCTCTTTGTGGAATTGACCGACCACATCAGTAGAGAGTCTATTAGCTCTCTTGACTTGTCTCTGTCCTCCTCTTTACCGCGTTCCCAGCTGTCCAACATCTCGTGGAATCCGTCAAAAATGACAAGTGGGTAGTCGTAATGTTGGGATGTGCCCGGAAAACTACGGAAATTTCAGATGAAAATCGGTGAAATTTCGACGAAATCTGTACCTCGCACCGACTATAAATAGAACTTGGTCGAATGTTCTCAGCATGGATTGTAGTTGTATTTTTGTCGATGGAGATAGTGCCGTCTTCTTTAGCCCGGGCACAAATCCCTCGAGCCAATTAATCACCTACAACTGTCAGTTGTCATGATATCATATCATTATGAAAAGAGATATCTTTAAACTTGATCACTATTTAAAAGTTACGGGATTATTGTGTACACGCAAAACTTGTGACAATTTCGAATGACATCATAACGACAATCTTACCGAGTTAAGAGAGCTAAAAGAAGGCGAGAAGCCTATTGCCTGCCCAAACTCTTCAATAAAATCATTCACTGTCTTTATGTTTCTACACTCGACTCTGACTGACCACCTCCTATTGTGTAATAATTTCTTCAACATCAACGATTTTCCCGACCCTGTTTGAAATTTGAATTTTTGGGGGTGGTATTTTGGCGGGAAAAATCACCTGAGGCGCCTCTGAGGATGGTGATGGAACCATCTGGTGTGGTTCTGAATTTGTTATGAAAATGGGACACCATGTCATCACGCAGCTCGCTGAACTGTCATCGTTATATCATGACATTTGACATGTGACATATTTCTGACATATCGATTCGGAATGACAGATGTCTTTACCTCGGAGCCGGAATAATCTTCATCTTTATGTCCTCTAGTAACTTTCTGTGTGACACTAGCAACTCTAGCTGGGCTCACCAACAAATAGAGACTTGATGTTATCAACACTCCCAACAATGGTATCTACTAGAGTTTTAGAGTTTTAACATCATCATCATCATTTGTATTCCATCAAGCACCAAGGTAAAATGTTGTCGTGAAACTCTATTTTTTATTTTTTTAATTTTTTTATTTTTTTTAATTTATGATTATTGTTTTTTATATAAAATCCATTCTAATCATAAGAAGAATTATTTTTGATGAAATGAAAAATCCTTACGAGTGTTCTGGGATTTTTTATGACTTCCCAAGCGTGTTGTAATCTCTATTAACGATTATTCACGGTTAATAACGTGATCCCTCTTCTCTTACCGTGAAAGGATCGTATTTTATGTTCAATTTGGTGTCACCTATGGTCTTCATGTGCAGACAATTTCTTCCTGCTATTGCAGATGCCAGTGTTGAAAATGTGATTACGGCTGTCTCTCTACAACTCTTTAGTTTTTGTAAACACTTCAATTCTACATGCACGCTTTGATTTGGTGGTCTGTTCGCCTTCTACTGCACAACTCGGGGCATCATCTACTCACTTTTTGGCGTCTACTTTGATGTCTTGTAACTTTCCAAACTGTCTGAATTCCCTGAATAATAATTCGGGTGACAGCCTCTGTACTGATTTGGCAGGGTCCACAAGTTCTATAATCAATCTCGCAGCGGGATGGACATGAGATAAGTCCTCTATAAAAGGTCTTCCTTGGACGTAATACGCCTTCTTTGGGTTGCCGTTGATGTTGATCGTGCTACCCAGCTGATTGAGTACCTTTTCTGTCTCAATTGTCGTTTTCCATCATCATCACGACAATGATAAAGTGTATTAGACACACCTGCTTGGCCTGATCTTTACTCACAAAAACAACAAAACACCCTCCCTCCTAGCACAATTTAATCAGACGTAATGATTATGACGTCAGATAGTGATTCCACAGCTGTACAAGTTGATATAAAGAGACAAACCTTGAAAGAGGGGATGATCCTTCTGAGACCTGGAAATAACAGCTCATCAAAAGAGCTGGCTACTTCTTCTTGTTTTCTCTTGGCAAATTCTCGCTTACGGCCAAGCAGATTATTGAATACTCTCTCGAACGCGACGAATCTATTCATTTTGAGATCGAGAATCGATTGTTTTGAAATTGTACCTCCCAAGAAAATACGCGTTAGAGATCCAGATAGAACCGTATGTATCCTTGATCTGTCCTATATTACGACAGATAATATTCACCGATATAATACCTGTGCAGGAGCGGTGCTGCCAGAAGTGGGAAGGCTAGAGGCGAATCTCCTATTACTCAACGTGATCGGATGTGAGATCGGCCCTCTCGTATAAAGAGATGGCCGGAAATGTCCCCTCTTTCCGAGGAGTTGCAAGCTCATGTGTTCGTCAATGAAATCGTGATTCCTTGTCCTGAAGCAGTTGTAGAACAAGCTGACAAACAAGTGACACCTTCTGGACAGATTCGCTCTTCTCGACGAATGCAGGTTGAAAGATCGCCAGAAACAATAATCGTTCGGGTTGGAAAGCAACTCTGGTCATAGTTGAGATGTTTCAGATGTCAACAATCACCCACACAGAAGCGGATGAAAATGCATCAGAGGCATCAGAATTACTACATCACCCTGCCTCAGAATGTGACGTTGATTCTGAAGCACCATTGCCAGTATCAGAGGAGGACGAATTCAATCAAAAATTGAAAAAGTGAGTCGAGTGATAATTGGCAGCTTCTAACGTTTTAGAAATACACGTCATCTGGTGGGACTCTCCTTGGGATTTTTATTTTTATCAACTCTGATGTTCTTGGGATACATTTTGACGCCGCGATTGCCATCATGTGAGTCCTAAAAGAAGTCACCAGCCATCAATTTACGCAAGGTAGTACATGCGTCTTCTCCATTAGATTTGAGACCTTGGATTACTGAAGAAGGGCGAATCGTTGTCAAAACGGATGTTTGTTTTCATTCGATTGATCAATCTGAAATTTGAAGTTACAATGGAATGTACAAAATCGGGGGTTCATTGGTTTCACAATCCGAGATGGAAACTTCACCATCTCACATCGTGGAGTAACTCTTGGGATGGCAACAGTGCAAAACATCTGGATCAAGGCGAACCAGGCTGATCAAGTGATTCTTTGTATTCGTTGATCCCTCTCATTAGGACAGGTTGTGCCCTCTAATGTCACCATCAACACAGATTTCCGAATGCTTAAGATATTAATTCAAGACACAAAGAATAGTGGTTATGTCGCACTGAGGTACAATGGCACTGCTGCTGGTGAGATGAACTCGAAAGACACGTGCTCATACCTGCTAGTGACATATTTGAGCACAAAGTTCGATATCCATCTGAATGACACGACCTGGGTGAGCATCCCCTTCTATCCAAAGGAGAAGATACCCTTCCCAACCTCAGGAGGAGGACGACGATAAATATGTTACGATGTGCCTCATTCATTCCCTGATCAGAAGATCATTTGGACAATTCTAGTACAAGTCTTTACGATGAGTCCAATAAATAGACGCGAATGGATAACACTGATGGTTTTATAAAATAATCAAACGCTGGCAGCTTCTTGTGCCTTTGAAACAAGTCCGTACTTCAACGACAAACTCTTTCCGTTCCATCTGCTGTATTCGTTATCAAACTTGAGTGTGACCTGTCAAATGTGTTACTATGGCTTCGTGCACCCTCATGTGCTTCACCTTTCCGTGGTTGGCGGGTTTGTCCATGTCGGAGAAGGTGTACACACCCCTGATGACGTCATCAGACTCCATCTTCAATGGCTGAGCCACAGGGTAGGTCGTGGTCTCATTCGCAAAAGTTCCAGAGAATATGACGTTCTGTTTGTGGATCTGTCTCGTTGTAAATGGAATGAAAGGATGGGATCGTGCACCTTGAAAGACCACCAGAGCTGGCAGACGGGGTGCTCCTCTGAACCCGTCACTTCTATGACGACCTCTTGGCTTGTTCCGGCCGGGATTTTAATGAGCTGTGTGTTTTAACATTTATTCATTCGAGAGTTCTTTGGGTTATTCTGCGTAACGAACACGTTAATTACCGAGGATTCTCGTGTATCGTGAGACCACAATACAATGTGCACAAGATGTATATTGCATAGATGTTGCGGCAGAGTCGCAGACGGATCTAGCGAAAGATGTCTGTCTCGTTGTAGATGAAAATATAAACCTGCTCTTCTGCGCTCTCTTCGTATTTCTTTACAAAGGCGGTGTCCTCTGCACACACTTGGTTCAAGAAAGGCAGGCACCCTCCCTCACATTCGCATTGACCCCCTGTATAACTCAGCTTCCCGCCAAAATCTCCCGCCAAAACTCACCGTATTCTTTTGGCACGTGCTCGGCGCCCAACTTGTCGAGGATGACGGTCATGCTCCTTCCGCTGAGGAGATGGATTTTCTCTTGGGTAACGGGGTCCAACAACGGCTTAATCAGGCCGTAAACTGTGGGCAACAGAGAGGGCGCGTTCAGCATATAGAAGGCCCCTGGGATATTTTAGTCGTCTTTTTACAAAGTGATTGACAGAATCACATTATTTTTACAATAAAATATGAGTAGAGGTGTGTTGGCGTCTTAATACATTGTTGCAGAAGACACTGCGGCTTTGCCGCAGTACAAACATTAAAGAGCAGAATAAATCACCTAAAGTCTCTGGGTAGAACCACTGGTCACAACCAGTCGTAGTCTTAAACATTCTGACCATCTTAGAGTGTCCCAAGTGCAGTCCTTTTGTGTCGATGGCGGTGATCAATGTCTCAACTCTCTTCTTATTTGCATAAGAGGACTCTTCGATGGCGATCATGCATCTGCACATGATCAATATGGGGAGTGAATGAAATTTCGTGGAAAAGAAGGGTAATTTTACAGTGACGATTCTTCGAATTTTCGGTTACCTTTCCATGAAATGCATGTGACCGAGGACGAGAAGTTCCTCATCCACACGATTGACAAAGTCGGAGGGGTTGATCAGCCCTGTTGAAATTTGAATGAAAATTACACTGAATTTACAGGGATATCTCACCAGTTCGTTGTAGATAGAGGGGTCTGCCCTCTTTGTCTGGAGGATGTATGTTGTGAGCCAAGATGCTCTCAAAGAGGTCATTGAATGGCATGGGCGTCTGTCTGATCAAATCATCCACTCCGTAAGTCTCTCTAAAGTACAGATTGTTTAAGAACATGTCGGCTGCTTTGGACACATCGCGTTGGCGAGCGCTGTCCAGGATGAACATCACATCTAACCAATTACCTCTTTAGAAGATTACTTACCGCAAGAACTTGTGGCATAAAGCATCCGACCAGTTCTCTGGCTGAGTTGAGGGCGAATACCATTTCTTGTCAAGATCCGGCTGTCCTGGAATAAACATCAATCCCTCTACAGCTGCATTTCATTACGAACCTCGGGGGTCTGGTGTGATTTTGACAGCGGTAAGATGAGCGTGGCTCGCATAAACCTAAAGGTATGAGCGTCTTCGCGACACAACAACACCTACATCTCTCCAGTGAATAGGGGGGTCGTGTGGCAGCCAACCACCGGAGATCTTCTTCAGACCATCAGCCATACGTTCCTCAACTGTCTGTCGGAAATTCTTGATCAACTATACCGTTCTGGTCAGGTCCAGTGTCCATAAGAGATTCTTAAGGGCTCAATCATGATGAAATACCTCTAGATCCTTCTCTGAAAAGACAGGTTCAACGATGTCTTCGCGAGATCGTGAGTTGAATTGTGTGGGCACATTAGGAGGCTGGGCTGAAGTAGTCATCTTCGTGCGCTCGGGTCTTGGTGGCGATAAAGTGAGTTTTCTGTCGGGTTGTTTCTGGCGTGCCTGTTTCCGCTCCCGATGTCAGCGCGAAAAGGCTCAGCCGCCCACCGCTCACCAACGTCGTCGCTTATGCTGAAGAAATTGAAGTAGCAGAGGCCACAGTCATTGCAACCTCTATTCACGAGGCAACCAAGAGCACGATCCCTTGATTGACAATGTCTTCAGCACGTCAAAATAGACAGGCACCTTCCGACCGTAAAGACACCACTTTAACAAACAACCACGTTTACAGTTTCTTCATTCGTCGGCCTCTTCGGCTGCCTCCTCCGCTTCAGGTTCTTCTGCAGCCTCTTCTTCGGCTGCCTCTTCTGCAGCCTCTTCACCAGCTTCCTCCCCAGCTTCAGGTTCTTCGTTCTCTTCAGCTGCAGGTTCCTCAGCCGCGTCCTCAGTGGGCTCTTCGGTCTCTTCACTAGGTTCTTCGGCTGCATCTTCAGTAGGTTCATCCTCCTCTGCACCATTTTCCTCAGCAGCTTCTTCTTCCTTTCCTTCCTCCTGTCAATCGGTCAATTTGACATTCGTGATCATTAAAAATGTAATATGATATTTGTATGTACCTGAGGTTCTTCAGCAGCAGCTGCACTCTCTTCTGTCTCATTTGCAGCAGCTTCTTCGTGTTTTCCGTTGGATTCTTCGTTGTCAGCAGCTTCTTCCTTGTGCTCTTTGCCGTCATCCTCTTTGTCTTCGTCCTTCTCCTGCTTCTCTTTCTTCTCTTCATTGTCCTCTTTATCCTTCTTTTGCTCTTTCTTCTCTTCCTTGTCCTCTTTATCCTTCTTTTCCTCTTCCTTTTTGACTGGAGTCTTGGCTGGTGAGGGCTTGGCTGCCGCTTTCACAGGTGCAGCAGAGGCTATTTTCATCAGATATTGTTCGATTTGAATGGTAAAACGTACCTTTGGAGGCCTTTGGTGCAGGTGCTGAGGCTTTGGGCGCTGCCTTCACAGCAGCCTTAACAGGTGCTGCCTGCTTCACCGGCGCAGCTGCCTTGGGAGCTGCTTTGACTGCCGCCTTAACAGGAGGGGCGGCCGCCTTTGTTGCTGCCTTCACTGCAGGTTTGGCCGGAGGCTTGTTTGCTGTAGCTGTCGCAGGCTTTGGAGTTGTGGCATCAGCGGGAGCGTCAGCACTTCCTGATTTGATCAAAAAATGAGAGATGACGAAGCAGGTAATCTTACCTTGGGGAATAAGAGGTAGGGCGTATCTCGCAATTTGCAAAAAGAGTTGAAGGATGATTGGGGTATCAGTATTGTCCAATGTCTGCTTTTCGAAGGCCACGTAGAGAGACAAGAAGAAACCAAGCCTGGAGGATCCCGGTTTAGGTTTCGTTTTGAAGTTGTTACTGAGGGCACTCACACGATCAGACAATCTACATCGATATGAGAAATCGTGTGACTTGATCTCCAATTCAAGATCAATTGATGACTCACGAGGCATTGGCAGCCAACTTGGTTGTGGGGAAAAAACGAGCCAGGAGATTAGTCACCAGAGTCTTGATCGATTTCTTAGAAGACTCATATACGACCTTAGCTCCAAGTCCTTCATCGAAACTCTTCTGGAACTCATTGAGATCGGCGGGTTCAAGATTCCTGTCTTTGTATGCAGCTTGGAGATTTGCAAAGCTGGTCGCGGTTCCATTTAAGGTCGGCCCGGTGAGTTCTAGGGCCGACGGCTCGCTCATGATGTTCTACTGTTGGTTTTATTCAAATTACCGCCGTGTCCAAAGTCTTTTTGAAGAGACAAAAATAGGTTTCAACTTGAAAAAACGTCTATTTTACAACATTTGTCAGATGATCATGAGCCTTCCGTTTCATCTTCTTCTGTTGTGTCGAGCTCAAGAATCTTTTGCTCGATAAGATGAGTTTTGGAAGGTCTGGCATTAATTCTTTTCGACAAATCATCTCCCATTCTGCAAGTGTGAGATAATAAACACAGGGATGAGAACTCACTTTTGTTTGTTGAGATTGAATTGTGCCTCGTGTAATGTGGGTGACAATCCTTGCAAACTACCTGTCCGTTTGTCAGATTATCTGTTTCCCTCTGTAAATGTGCTCTCACCCTTGAGAATGTTTCTGTCGCGAAGATCTTTGGGAGAAGGTCTATTCACCAACTTGCTGGCAAGCGAGCTCTGCACCGCCTGTCGGTCGCTGGCTGACTCACCTTCATTTTTCAAAATCAACCCGAGACGAATGAAAGACAACTCACTGATTAGGATGTTCTTCAAGAGTAGTTCGGTCTTTGATACCCTGAGCAGTAGTTTGTTTTCCAATTCTGTGTGTTTTTTAGTATCGGCTTCATATGACAGAAACTTACTTGTCTTTCTCTCGTCTGTAGAGCCAACATTTCCGACGATGTTAGGGGATGCGGGACTCTCTTCACTCATGTTACCTGATCTCTTTCTTGTCTCTGTTGCCCCGATACCTTTTTCTTCTTGGGCTTTTTTTCTGACCTTTTGCGCATCTTCAGGTGCACCTGCCATAGAGGACAGTCCCACACGTGGAGATAGAGAACGACAGAGGATCAACAGGGAACACAAGGACGAAGAACCAAGTCTTGGTCTCTGTAGATCAATGTGGAGACATGAACAACTTCTTTTCATGTCCTTGTTTTGGAATTCGGTAGAGCTCTGACTAATTTCGACCTTGGGTTGACTTCTTTTTCTGAAAACTCCATCCTCTTTCCTTGCATCTGTGCGTTCTTGTTGCAGATAGGGCAGCTCATGCCTTCTTCATCTCGGAAGAGGCAAGATCGGTGGAATCCATGTCCACATGGGAATAATGCGATTGTGAACATCCCCCTATCCATAGATCCACTCGGGTTGTATCTCGCCTGTCTCCATCAGAACATGATGTCTTGATGCAACATGACCGATCATTACCGCATTTTGGGACATGAAGGGCCGATTGCAAGAGCAACATGCCAAGCTGCTGGGTCTGATCCCTTTGTTTCTATTTCTTTGGCATTGGACAGAGGCATTATGTACATCATGTTCGATCAGACGATTCGTCAAGCCCAAAATTGTGTCTTCCCAGGCGCAAGCGTCCAGCATACCAGTGATGATATTTCTGGGAGATTTCAGCGAAAAATCATCGAAAAGTCGGAGGAATTTCACCTGAAATCGGCCAGGTCATCGCTTCCGTGATCTTTGACGATCTTGGACAAGATGGCGGGAAACGCGACATAACCCACCATACTCTCCATCAGTCTGTTCATATACTCCGATAACCTAAAAATAGAATTATTCTTCGTCTACAGTATTGTAGTGCGTCGGAATTTTACCTCTTGAAATAAAGATCTTCCGTTGCGTGTTTCTGCTTTCGGTAATTTCGGAGTGGATTCACGACAACATCCAACAACCTGAACCACAGAGCCTGATGACGTCACACTCTCATTCCGATGCGACGATTCGCAGATGCGGATCGCATATACCTCACCTCATTTTCGCGGTCATCTAGACGTTGGGAATTTCTTTGGCAAAGTCCAGTGCAATCCCTCATGATCCTGTCAATCTCTTTTATGGTGTTCTTAACTGTCAAATATGTCAATTTGACATCTAGAAAATTCATGGAAATTTCACCTGGTTGTTGTGTCTTGTACTGTTCTTCCAACTGTACAAACAACTCATCGATTCCCTACACTTATGTCACATTCAAATACGACCATATACAGCGTTGTAGATGAATAACTCACTTTGAGACTGATCTCTAAAGCTTTGGCTATGTCTCCTGTCCTCTCCAATAAATAAACAACTGCACTCATGATGCCCGCTTTCTCACAGATCTCCAAGCATTCCACAATGGGATAGTTATCGTGTGATGTCAGGTAATTGTGAACCTTTTTCGGTCATCTACAACGAAGATTATGTCAGATTACAACGAGTACCTGCTGTGGAGAATATTGACACATCAATTCGACGTATCTGGCCTGCATCTGTGGTGAGATGGATGTGCCGTGCTTCTCCAATAGTTGGTTTATGCGTTTGCTTCCTTCAACGATGCTCTTCAAAAATAGATATTGGACCTGTCATCACGTCATGATGTGAAATGATGACATCATCACATGGAAGGTCAACAACAATGGTAATAAAAAACATTGCATCACTCACATGTGGGTGTTTCTGCAGTGTATTCAAGATAGTATCTGTCGAATCGGCAAAGAATTCAATGATTAACTTGGAGGACTCTGTGCCGTCTAACCGAATGAGACCTTCAAGTGACCGCAATGTTGCGTCCTTTCTAGCTCTCAACTCTTCGGGTGTGACATCCGATGACAGGTGGCGTCTGACATAGTCAAAGACGTCTTGCTGGGGTGGTGAGATGTCATATGTTTGAAAAAATTACTCTGAAGAAGGGGTCCTTCAAACGGCATTGTAAGACTTTGTAGTGGTTTCCCTTCCTTCTGTACAGATACTCCGCCAATTTCCAACTGAATCTTTCAGCGAAATTTCCCCGAAATCTCCTGAGACACTCACCACTCCGCACCCTCCGCGGATATTACGATGTCTTCCCATGGGAAGTTGTGGCCCACTGGGTCCATTTCTATCAATACGTTCACCAAGTCTAAGAGTGTGCCTTCTTTGCCCGTTAAGAGGCTGTTCTTCCCGTTGTTGAGAAGAAAAGTGATCCCTCTGTTCAACAGGCGGCTGGGAACCTGGACCGAAAATTTGAGACGTACTACAACGATGTATATGAGACGACTCACCTTGATTTTTCCCTCCGAATAATATTGCATTATAAACACGTAGATGTTCTCTATCTCTGCGTTCTGGAATTTGTTATATTGTCGATTCACGATGATATTATTTTATATTTTAAAACATGAGATTTCGGGGAAAACTCACCCCGAAAGAGTGCCCTTTTTCAAGCAGATCAGAAACAGCATCTGCTATCGTCTGGTGGTCGTAACCCACAATAGATACTTCCGATGAGTCTAAATATAGCCTGAATGCATTCAATGTCATGTTGGCATCCACTCTAATCAAATTGCAAATTCTCGGAAACTCTTCGTTATATCCCTTCACATCTGGGAAATTTAATTCAAAACTCAAAATAATACTCGAAATGATTTGATCCAAGTTATTTTGAAATAAATATGTTCTCGAAAAATTACCTCGTTGAAATAAATATTTCAATATTTCTAGTTGTAGATTAGCAGCGTGAGCATGCTCCATGTGCTTCTGGTCTATAAATGAATTCCCTTGTAAACACTGGGTGATGTATTCGAATGCGACCTCCTTAGCGTAGTTCTGTACGTCATTAGCATCGAATTTTCCGGGAAATTTCTCACATAGTCTCTTTCCTTTGGTAAAGGACCTGGTTGTAGTCCAGAGAATAAGAATTGCAAAATTTCATTCAGAGGCGTGATGTAGTCTTGAATTCCTCGAATAAAAATCGAGATTTTGGCGCGAAAAAGGTGGAACTTCCTGCAGATAGAATCGACCTGAGTTTCATCAGAATGAGAATGTCTCGTTGTAGATGGATTAACCTGTTGAAAATCCAGCGTGGCGACTTCAAGGTGCAAAATGATCTGTTCAACTCTTCTAAGCCATGATTTCGCGCAGTAATGTTCTACAATTTGCTGTATGATTTCTGGTGGCAAATTGGACAACTTTTTGTCGAGGATGAAAGGCTCCAAGACCTTTTTTTGTGAGTTTTTCGCGTTGTAGATTCAATTGTAGATGGTACATACTTGTAAAAAGAGGCCGTGGTGTCCATAAGTGTTAAACTTCTCCATTAT
This sequence comes from Protostelium mycophagum, assembly GCA_002081555.1. Lineage (NCBI taxonomy): Eukaryota > Evosea > Variosea > Protosteliida > Protosteliaceae > Protostelium > Protostelium mycophagum. The sequence continues at coordinate 13,324 of MZNV01000705.1, read as the reverse complement.
ATCCGTGAATAACACGTCTGTTGCGTTGATATAGACACAAAATTCGACACACTCGGCACCCACCCTCTTCCATCTACAACGATTTATTTTCTCAAAATCATTTTTCATTTTCAAAAAGGAGAAGTCACCTCTCTTTGGCTTGTGTCTTGGTGGTGTTGGCCGTTGTGATATGCGCGTAGTCGACGGACATCAACAGAAGCTGTATTATTTTACTGTCTACAATTTGTTGTCTTCTCATCTCATCTTGAGGTAGCTCAATAGCGATCTCAGAATCTGACTCTTTGAAGCTTCGTCAGGTCAGTGCATAGATTTCCCGCCAAAATAAAAATTCAAATATTTGTGTTGACTCACGCGTTCTCATAAAAAAATTGGGAATAAAAAGAAAATTTCGACGAAATTTCACCTCTTCACTAGCATCAACGCGTTTGAATATCGTTGCGCGGCAACCAATTTTGATACTCTTTCTTCCCAGCTCAAAAGATGCGCATGGTGTATTTTATCCACCCCTAAAAATAGATCATTCCGACATACCCGTGTATGATGTCATCAGAATATTCCAGGAAAACTCACCTGCCATATAAACCCCCCTGCCTTGATCTACAAAAGAGTTGCTGTATGAATGGTACGCTGCTCCAAATCGGGAATGATAGATGACGTCCATCCCTTTTAAAATTTAAAAATGGCGGGAAAAACAATTTCTTGGAAAAAAGTCGGTCCGTTTTTCTGGTGTAAGATTGAGGCCGTGATCGGACCGTTAACTACCGTAAAAATACACGTGAAAGTACCTTTAGAATTCAAAGTCTGGACTACAGTGTGATTGAAGGGATCCAAAACCTGGCTCGATTTATTGGCCTCATCTCTTATAGAAGAGATTTCCACTATCTGTTCTGCGGCTCTGCCGCAGCTTCGTCTATGCATCTATTCTACAACAGCTTCTATAACGAGAGAAATGAGCAACTACAACTAGCCATACCCTCAGTTGGTCTGTGTCATCTAATACTAAGAGGACCCTCCCGTCTATCCAAGACATCGCCACGATGATCGTATCGATCACAAAGTCTTTGAGTCTGGCAGACTTCCCCTTGGCATCCACTTTATCTCTCATCTGAATGATCTGCCTCGTTGTAGATGGGCAATTTTTTGAATTGTTATACGATTTTTAGAAAATTAATTTTTAAGAATTTATGGCGCCAATGAAAAAGTTTAAAATTTGAAAATGCACCTGTATTGTGTAACCCCAAGAGATGGCGACAGTTGGGATTGGGATGTTTTTCAAGTGACCCTCCACTGGAGCTTTTTCACTTCTCCATTGTGTAGCGCACCACGCTATGCATGGCAAGATGTTCTTGTCCTGAATTTTTGAGTCGATCTACAATGAATGATCTATATTTAGACTCACACTTGCGTGTTTAGACCTCTCTATCTGTATATTAATCTTCGCCATATGTGAATACAGAGACACCAAATACGTCTGCATATTTCAGTGAACTTTCTCAGAATTTTCATCGGAATTTCTGACCCTCCTCAACGTGGCGAAAGCCACCAGACTTAGACTATTTTCCTTCTGTACGTAAGGTTGCAGATCTACAATCTGCCCGATATTCGAATTATTCCCATCAAAGACGATGGTCTGGTCCACTGCCGTTCTCATTATGGTTCCCGGTAAGATCGTGGAGCTGTACATTGTTCCGTGGGTGTCACAAGATATAAATCTGTTCTTATCCGAGAGAAAACGTAAGTGGACCACAGGGAAAGTGTGCTTCTTCAGTATTTTGACCGTTTTTTTCGTCTGAGAATTTGAATTTTAAATAAATTTAGATATTTATTAAAATAATTTTGAAAAATCATTTGTTGAAAAACTCACATTTGAGTCCCACACAACCACGTGACCGTTCTCGTGGGCGATGAGTAGCCAGTGATCTTCATGAGAAGAAGAATCTACAGCTGTCACCGGACCGAATTCCGTGTTCTTAATCGTGTCTTTCAGCTCCTCATTATGTCCAAAGATCAAAACGAATCCATGAGATGTGCCCACGATGATGTCTTTACGTATCTGTTTTTCATCATGATCTGTGCAAGGATTTTTCATCTCTTGTACAAGGCCAAAAAGATGATGACGTCATGTGAAGTTATTTAAGACGTACCGCAATGCAAGTGGGAATGCCGACTCTATTGTGTTGATTCTTCTCTCTATTCAACAAGTCTGATATCTTTACCAAAGTTCTCGTCTCTAAAACATCCACACGGGTACTGATAGACCTTGATCTCCTACTGTCAAAAGTCTAATAAAATGTGAGATAGATTATTGATGATCAGTGGAAGACCTTATTTGTGAAGTCTTCGATCGTCCTCTTGGTCAAGTCCATCTAAAATGATCAATAAAAATGTCAGGCCTAAAATCATGCTCACTTCCTCTTGTGTCTGTTCAATCTCATGTTCTATCTCCTCAATCTCCAAGAGTTCTTTCTCTAAATTAGAATCCAATATGGCGCGTCTTTTTATAGACCTTGTACCAGGACTTTCCATGGGTGAGCTGTCTGTAATCAATGGCGAGGGAGTGACATTCTGTATGTCGCGGTGCCCTAATTCAGCCAAGAATTCATCGTCTGAAAAGTCATCTCCCTCCTCTAATATATCCTCTAGTGTCTGGTCATCCATATGACACGATCCGGCTCATGTGATGTCTGAACTGATGTGTCTCGTTGTAGCCCTCTCTTCCGATCACAGAGCTTTCATTTTACAGAAAAATGAAAGTCACCATAGCGTTCAGGTACGTTTTTGTCGGTACACGTCAGTCTGATGTGATGCAGCGGTGGTTTAGAACTTCTCTTTGGAAAGATCAAGAGCCATAATGTGGAATTGAAAGATCAAGGTGATGTTCCCCTGCGAGATCTCTTGCAATGGATAAAGAACAACATATTAAAGGAAAGACCAGAGTTATTTCTGAGCAATGACACAGTGTAAGTTGTCTGGAGTTAATCTCGTCATTAATCGTCGTAGACGCCCTGGGATACTTGTTCTCATCAATGATTGTGATTGGGAGCTGATGGGAGGACTTGATTACAGAGTCTCGGATGGCGATGAACTCGTCTTTATATCCACACTTCACGGAGGATAATCTCGCTCCGAAAAAGCCTTCGGCTCAATTTTCATAACGGTAGGCAGTGTGGCTTTTCAACCTGCCTTGATAAACATAATCGTCAACACGTCCAATGTACAGACCTCTTTATGACAGATAACATTGCAGAGGTCTCTTCATCAGATCTCAATCTTTTCGTTCTCACTCTCTGCTGCCTCTTCTCCAGCTCAGACCTGGGGCGATTAATCCATCATGAGGTATGGGAATTAGAACCTGGTTACATCGCCCTGTATTTTAAGACATCTCATGAAATCTTTTTCTTCAAATTTCTTTAGTTCTTCTACAGCTTTCAAACTGTATTTGTCATTGTTGATCATCGATGCGATGTTTACCTTTCTTTGGAGAGATTTTGAACACCACCACATTTCCAGAGCTCTGCTTTCACTTCGTCTCTAATTTCTTGGACTTCAGTTCTAAAGATGGCGATCTGTTGTTTTACATGAACACGTGGGAATAACATGGTGTTACCTCTTGGCGATACTCTTTGGATAAAAGGACCTTCTTTGCAAAGGACAGTTCATCTAGAATATCCATCAGTGATCAGAAGATTCCCTTCTGGGAAACGATATACTCACTTGGAATTTCGGTGTCTGCAACAACCTCTTGCCAACACTTGTCCTGCGGGTCATTAAGGCATGATCAAGACTGTTTTGGACGATTCTCACTTCTGAATTGGGTATGAATACCTTCTCGCCAGAAGACTCACAATAACAGAGAGACCGCAGGCACTCTTCTTTCTCCATGTCTAAAACGACATTGATGACATCCACTGAAAGACGATCACTTTTAAAATGAGACATAAATTAATTATCTACATTTTTCAAGGTGGGGAAGGCACTCAATGAAATCTTGGATGGTCAGCGGCTTTGCTACCTAAAATGTTGGACATCATGACAAGAGTTGTCTTTTATCTCACTTTTGCCAAGGAAGTAAAGATATCCTTCTTCTGCGCAGCTTTGTCGTCCATATTTCTGAGCAGCTTGAAAAATGTTTCTTGTTTCGAATTTTGCATTCTACAACTGACAAGCTGAGAAAAATATATTTTGAAAAAACAATATTACCCGGCGGACACGGATTTGTACCAATTTCAAAATTATCGTTTGAAGCAAATAATTTTTCAACGGTGACAATCGCTTACCGCAATGATCACGTCGCTTACCGGGATTATAAAAAAATAATCGCTTTCAAAATTATTTTTGAACTTTGTACAAATCTCGCGTTCCGTACCGGGATTGTTGAAAAATTATTTGCTTCAAACGATAATTTTGAAATTGGTACAAATCCGTGTCCGCCGGGTAATAGTATAATTTATCATCCAATATTTTTATATAATTGTTGTATCGCCTTTTCTCCTGCTGAGGTGGTGTTCCGTGTCCCTATACCAGTATATAATAAAGCAGAAATTTTTGGAGTATCTTGCTGCTCTATCCACTTGACGAGGTAGTTCTTGTTGTCTCCCTCTATGAAACATTGATGCCACATCTCTTTGTTCTGTTCATACAAGTATAGAGGTAGAGGACCTCTCATGCCCTGGATTGATCAATAACTAAAATGATAAATTATAGGACCTTCTCTACTTGGAGGTTAACGAACATCTGACATGCCCACGCTGTTCCACCCTCTATTCGAACCGATGATTTATTCTTGTATTCAGACTCGAAGGTACTCACAGCATACACAGCTTCAGTGTCTCTGATTTGCATGTAGTTCCTTTGTAATAGATGAAGGATGAACACTTTTCCGTGAGGGACATATCTTTTCATCATGGTAGCCGCTTTGGTGAGGTGAGGGTCTGCTTCGGCCAGTTGTAATGTCGTATACTTGACAACACTTCCAGGTCCCTTCACGTTATGTCCATCGAAACTCAAGTGGCGAATATAATGACCAGCCTTCTCCGCACATCGAGCGAAAGATGAGTCAGCACCTTGTGCTCCTCCGGACAGAAGTTCTCTCGCTTTTTTTCGCCGAACATCGTCTATAACGGCCCAATCTTCATCGGTAAGATCATCGTAAGAGCTGTCTTCTATCTTTTGTTTTAGACTGGTTGTGGGTCGCTTGTTGGGAGAACTGAAATAATCGGTCAGTGCCCTCTTCATGCCAGCGGAATCGCCAAAGTTTCTGCGATCTGCGATTTCTGCGCTCTACAACCAGACCACTTTTACCTTCACAGCAGAAAATGCCTGGCATTACCCCCCTGGACACAGCATTGTGTACACCACAAAAGGCATCCACCTCCACAAGCTCCCAACACAAAGAGAACAAAACAACCTTGTAACTTCTTTCTTTCACATAAAATCTCGCGCCAATGACAAAGCGCATAAAGCAGAATTCTCACACGAGGGAGTCGACCTCTCTCCAAATGTGAGAAATTCGCAAACCTGACGTGCAAAGTGATGACAGACAGTACGAAAAGCTTAAGAAACGTCTCAAACTGACAGATAACCAAAAACTGCAAGACAAAATGGCATCTTTATTGTCTTCAGACCAATATGCCATTGACATAATATTGATAGTTGTCGTAACTCTCTGTCCTCCAGTTGCCCATGCTGTCTTTGATGATCACATTCACGACTCTCTCGATCACATTGTTCTCATCCAATTCTAAATGTAATCTGTCAATCAGTTCTCGGACTGTGGCCTCTCTACGAGCAAAGCAGCCCATCTTGTGTCCTGGGAAATATCAACAAAAGTTTGTGATTGGGCTTTCCAAAATTCAAGATGTTACACGAGAAATAAATACCTGGCAATAGACCTTCGATGAGTAGAGCAAAACGGTCACAGTGATTCCTCAACTCTAAGAAACCTCTTATGAATAATAATTTGAAATAATGGAACATGTCCTTGTGCTCCCCTCCCATCAACTCGATATGCTCTCTGGACAAACATCAGTGAAATGTCATTCACAATGTCATCATTATAATGTATCATATGATCAACATCAAGACATGTAAGATATCTTTTCTCACTTATTTGTAACAAATTACAAAATGTCATCAATCCACCTCTTCACATCAACGAATAAAAGGATCTCACTTTGTTAATTTGAAAGGTGCGGTCTCAAAGTTGAGGGACCCAGGTGATGACGTCAGCATAAATCCGTAATCGATGTGGATCACGTGACCTTCTTTGTCCAACAAAATATTTCCGTTGTGTCTGTCTTTGATTTGCAGTAGATAAGTCACGAGCGAATACGCCGCAAGACTCTCGACAAAATCTTCAGAATTTAGTATCCATCTACAATGAGAAAATTCAAGTCATCTTCTTGAAGATAGTCTTACTTCGTTGAGCCTCCATAAATCGGATGGATGTCTTCTCTCCATACACCTAATATTCCCATCAACATATATTTTTATTTTATTTTATTATTATTATATTTTATTTTTTATATTATTTTTTATTCCACCAACAAAAAACCTTTTAAATTGAGACTTGGTCAGATTCCGCAGGCAAAATGGTATTTGTTACCGCAAATTGGAGGACAAGTCTGCAATGTTTTCGAGCTAAAGACGAGTTGTTTTTGCTGCAAACTGTCCACGAAGATCTTCACGCCACAATCAACTTTGACAATCCAGGCACAAAAGGTAGTAACAACATTCACTTACCGATACGAAAAAATCCTCCAGTGATCTCATGTTAGGGATTCTTTTCTTCAGAGAATCGAGTGATATAGCGTCGGGAATCGTCTCGATAAATCCAGCATTCGATGACATCGCGGTCACGCTGTACGGGAACAACCTGAGATATCGTGAGATATGGATCTTCGATGAAAGGCTCTTTGAAGTTGTGATGAGTTGGTAACACTTACGGAAGTGGTGCGGCTTTGCCGCAACAAAGTCGTCACTTTTGTTTCTATTGGCTTTGCTATACTGTATTGCTTTCGTTCAAATCCTCAATAAAATCAACAAAAAACTGACCAAAGCGGTACTTCGGCCTCTTTGAAAATGTCGCTGATGACGTGTATCAATTGGCAGGCAAGTTGGTCTTGTCTTAAGTCATCACCACTCTTCACGATGACGGATTGTAGTTTCCACTTTGGATGTTTTCCGTAAGGTGAGATTTTGCGGAGTCTATCACTCTTGTCTGACCATAGTTCCGGGAACGCCAATGCTGTCACATGTCAATTTGACATTTTTTGACATGATGATGTGTGATGAGGTTGTATGTGGGATCTTTCAACATGGAGGAGTGAATTTTGTTTGCTTACTTCTTGTGCTGGCGCACTCTGTGGTCGTTGGGTCACGTGCTGGTACGATGACCCAACCATCAGAGTCCACATTCTGTTGGGCCGGTGCACTGGTCTTCCCACTTGTCTCAGAAATTACCTGATTTCATTAAATTTTATTTAATAATTTTTAGGGTGGTTTTATTCGTTTTTATCTTATGGTATTCATTAAAAAAGTGAGTCTTCACCTTGTCGAGTGCGGTGACTATGGACTTGTCCTTGTGTTGTTGCTTGGGTGTGCTCGTCTTTACCTTCACGCTGCCCACAGTATTGATCAGATCCATCTCGATGACTTCGACAAACAGCATGAACGGTACCTTGGTTCGTCAGAAACTTAGACTTAATATCGTGACCAAGTATAAAGGTTATGAGATGTCATACTCTATCTCTACTGCTCAAGCAAAAAGATTCTTGTGGTAGAATCCTGACAATACGCCTGTGTGGCTGGTTGCACCTGATGACGTCATCACTCTTGCGAATCGTGAAATCTATCCGAAATTTCGAAGAAAATTCTTCAAATACATTACAAACTTTGTTCATAAAGATGTGAGAAGCATTCGGGTATTCTTTCAATAATTAGAATGAGATATTACCCTTGTATGGGGATGTGCACTCCTAGTGCTCCAGACTCTAACTCTGCCTCATCAATATTAGAACCGACATAATCACTCTGAATTTGTTGCAGCATCTTCCACAGCATGTAATCTGAAAAGTCAAGGAGATTTCTGGTCACTACAACGACATCTTGATTATATTTTTGCACAAGAAGATGAGATTTTTAAAAGAATAAAATGAATCTTTTGTGTGAGGATACTGAGCTCTGGCTTTGATCTTCCAGCAGACTGTTTTTTTAAATTTGTGGAAACTGCAGTCAAGTGCGAACAAAATTGTATCTGTGCGTGGAATGCGTCACTGCGAAGTCTCTTGCTGTTGAATCTATTTTAATGTCAATAATGAGGCAAAATATTCTGTGCGATAAAATAAACATGATGAAAATAAATAAACACCTCTCTTCTTCGATGACGCTGGAGGAATTATACGATGCGCTTTTCGTTGGCATAGTTGCGGAATTTATGCGTTGTAGTGGTCTGTCATCGCGTCATCAAAGCACAATATATGCGACGAACCTGACTTGTGCTGATTCGGAGATGACAGGGGCTGACTCACTCAATTGACCTGTCCTCACATGAGATCATGCCGTAGGTTCAAATTTTACATCATTATTGATGAGATACTAAAAAAATGCAATGTAGATTGGCAAAGCCGCAAGTACGAAAAATAAAATGCACATCATGTGAAGTCAAATCACACGTTATAATGACAAACGATCATGTCGCAATGACAAACCTGTTCTCTCCAATACAGCCTCTATGACTGGTTCTGGTGGAGGCAGGGTGGAGGGGTCGTCCAACACCACACCAGGTGTCACCACATCGTCCGGTCGGTCTACAACGACGGTCACGGGCTTTGCAGCTTGTACATCCACGTCACTGGATGGGGGTTTTGTGTCTTCTGCGGGGTGTACGGTGATAGTGGGGGAAGTGGGCTCTACAACTCGTTCATTTTAATCGATTTTTTAACCTCGCTCGATAATTTTTGATGAAAGATGATCACCTGCTGGCGGAGAAGTGATTGGTGAATTTCCAGAAGAAAATTCGCGTAAATCTGTGCGGGACGATCTGAAGTGTATATCGTCCTGATAATACCTTTTGAAATTTCAATTTGGCGCGAAAAATCCAGACTTTCCAAGAAATGACAATTTTATTTGGAAGAAAATCACAAAGATGAGAGTAGACAATGAAATCACCTGGTTGGTTTAGGGCTTCGCATCGATTTTGTTCCATTGTCTATTTTTACTACTGTCTTTTCTTCGGAAGACAGGCCGTCCACAGAGCTGTTCCTCTATGTATCCTCAGACATCTGAAAGAATTCCTGGTGTTCATTACCTTCATTGTGCCGTAGAAGCTGTTTCCAAGTCTGAGAGCCGATCTACTTTTGGAATTGATGGCGGCCATTTCACATTCATTCCACAGCTCTGTGGCTCGAGAACGCGAGAATACACCATCTTCTACTGCGCCTTGAAACCAAGAGAACATCTTAATCGCCAAATGCATGGAACTGCATTTGTCCATTAAAAACCTTCAGTCCGTCAGAATAAAACAAAGAATCAAATCTGATAGTGACGGCAGAGGGAATGATATCTGCTGCGTAAAAGTGATGGATAATGATGAAGAGGTGGTGGTTCTAGTTTCGAAAAGAAAGACCCCAGTTTTTGCCGCACATCCATTTGGAAGAGTTGTTTCGAGTTATAGCTCACCTCGCCAGGGAAGTGGTGTTGTTGTCTTTTAATACTCGATTACTGTTGGGAGATTAGTCGTAGCCTTGAATGTCACAAGAGTTGTTGATTATTTCGTGTTGGATTTGAAACAACTCACCATAACTGAGGGATGAACGTCTCTATCTCCGCATCAGGGAACTTATACAATTCATTACAAAGAAAATCCAAGACGCCGCCCTGAGCCGTGTGTATGGCCTTCATCACCGTCCATATATCGAGCGAATCAGTCTTGGAAAGTTCCAAGATCTGAGCCAAAGTGAGGTTGCCAGGCATGATCGTCCTATTGCATTAGGGGAAAGAAGAACGTCTGGGCGTGTGTTTTCTGTGCCTGGCGAGAATCGCATTGGAATGAAACGGATCCCATCTACACTTCCTCGTGAACCAAACAAAAAGATCTGTCTGCTTAAAGGGCTGTTTAAGATGTGATTCTTGAACCATTCCTCTATTGATTCTATTCAGGTTTGTTTAGGCATATTTATCAGACAAGAGTTGTTTTGAAAAAAGTGCATATCTGTTACAACTGTTTAGCTTCTGGAATCTGTGCTAGTAATTCTATGCTCTTTATTTGTTCATTTATTTAAAACCTTTTCCAGGCCTATTCTAGGGCCCTAATAAGGGGAACGTTCCAATAGATTGTCTAGCGTTTTTTTATCAAAAAAATCAAACAATATTGATTAATTTTTATAATTTAATGAAATTACTTTCACACTTGGGCAAATTTTGCTCTTGTTTCCTTGAAAAATCATAGTCAATCATAAGATATTTTCGTGTCAATGCACCTCCAAGGGTATGTTATCGAAACTTATGCACACCCCAGGATTTGCTCTCTAAAAAGTGTATCTCTGACATGCACTCCCTTTTTCTCCGAAACGCTGTTGTTCCGGAATTGCCCAATTCTTGGAATGGTTCAGCATGATTGGTCGGCAGGCACTCAGACTTCTTGGGGTATCATTTCAACGACAACATGTTACTTGGCAGAAGACATATCCAAAGACCATTTATTTATGAACAAAGACAGATTACGAGAGCGACTTCTCAGGAGGAATTAGACACTTTCTTGGAGAGATTGCAGAAGCGAGGGGTCCTTCCAGAGTACAATGGTGCGAAAGCTCAAGTTACACTGAGAGTCAGTTGTCATCAAGATTATATGGTCGTCTTTAATATATTGTAGTGGGAATTCATGGAAAACTCACGCATACAAAGTGGACTGCTTCTGTTGAAAGAGATGTGCCACAGATTACCGCCTACGGACACATTTGAAATTTGTTTGTTGGATGTCATTCGGTCAGCCTACGGCTTAGCAGATCATTCGGAGGCCAGGAGGCAGCGGTGCGCTCTGGATAATTTTCAACTCTCCTCTTCGATCTCTAGCTTGCATAGCTGGCTTGGAGCGAGGGGTCATTTACTTCACGTCGCCCTCAGGTACCAAAGCATTTTGACTGGTTTCATCTTCTGATCAATTATAGAGAGCTCAATCGTGATTCTAGAGAAGGCGAACTTCTCTCACTGTTGGGACTCCTCGCCAGAGGTGGTCAAGAATGTGAAGCGAGAAAGATGATGGCTTACCATTCCGCTGTTCTGAGGTTCGCCGAAGGCACCAAAACTGCACAACACCCTGCAGCCCTCTCAAAAAAAGCAAGTACCCCTGTACAAGAAGCGCGAAAGAGGTTGTGGCAGCTGACAGAAGAATACGTAGAGGGTGTCAAGTGTAGAGCCTTCCGCAGAGTCTTTATAGAGCCGACCACACAGTGCCTGGAGCGCAAGAGATGTGGCACGATGAATGATGCGGATGTACACGGTTCGAACACTTACGCTGCCATACTTTTTTCGACCCTGGGGGTGAGGATACCTCATGTCCCGTTCTTGCACGATGAGGCCAAGGGAATTATTCATTTTCTGGGACCACAGTCGACACGAGAAGAAGCCATTAAATCTCTCTCACCAGACCGGTCATTTCAGAGGTGAATATCCTTTATTACGATTATTATTTTATTTTCTTGGAATTTTAAAACTGACAAAGAATTCTCCAATCTGTATATAGATGTCGTTTGAACTATATATGACATATCCCAGATTTGATATGGACTTTAACCGCAGCATTTACGAAATGCGAGCGGACCACTTTGTTTTTTCGGGAAGCAATCCAGCAGAAGTCGCTAAGCAAGCTGGCAGCTCTCGGTCATCACCCGCAGCAAGGGCAGAATTATCTCTGTACTTACAAGCCTTCACTGCTTATTTCTCAGCGGAACATCTACTACAACCGCTCTTTCTGCATTTGGCCAACAATGGGATGAATGATTTGAAGATCTTGTTGCAAGATTTGCATCAGGTGGGCATTATTTTATAATTCTTTCCGCTCTGCAGCCTCTTGGAGATGATTTTCCCGCCAAGAAAACTGAGGTTTGTACAGGAGGAATGTGGTGACGTGAGACACTGGGTCTATGACGTGGAGGAGGGTTATTTATTCAGGAGAGAGAGAGCAGAAGAAATACTCAGACACGGACACGTCATTGTTTGAACAAATGTAAAAAGTTGTAAGATCTGGTGCCGTTGATGTGAATTTATCTCCTCATGGGCAGAGGGCCTTCAGCTCTTTTTGCAAAGATGAGAGGAAAAAGACTTTGTAATATTACATCCTTTATATTGCCCAAGGAAGGTTCTCTCTTTCGATGCGCTTCATTGTGTTCGCAGCTTCCCTCTCTTGATCAATAGAACATCTCTGGATGGGTGCATGGCGTCCATCTTGTCTTTTCGAATCATCGTATCGCTGTGAATCGCTTGAGCTGCTTGTTCCTCTCTGCTGTGTGTTGTCCATGTTCGTGTTTCGAATATCTACTTTGTAACCAAACTGGACTCCAGCCGTACACATTTGAAATAATCTCAGAATTGACTGAAATCTCATCAAAATCCACACCCACGTCAGCGCAAGTAAATTTCTCTTGTTCGTCCCTGCTCCTTGTCTCAATCTTGCCACTCGGTGAACATTCTTTGTTGGCTTTAAGGGCAACACCAAACACTGTAAGCGCCAGGTTTTTGGTTCACTGGAGGAATGTCACGACGTGTGATGACGTGTATAGGGAGGGGTCTTGGGTGAGAAAATAGCACATAACGCTTATGCGAGTAATTCATATGTTGTTCTCGGAAGTGATGCGAGGAAGATCACGAGCGGGACGAAGAGAGTCCACATCGATGTCTGCCTGGTACGTCTTCAATCGCGTTACGCAACCGCGATCATGAAATGGAAAAATTCAACTGATTTTTTCAGAATAAAAAAGAGAAAAGAAAATCAGAAAATGGGGAGGAAGGAGGCAAGCGAAAGCGCCAAAAAGATGACGAAGGAGATGGAGTTCGTTGTAATTGAGAGAGAGTTTAGCCGCGGCTAATTTCACGGACGACGGGACACCCTTCTTATCCCATCGTGTGATGGGAGAGAATGAACTCATCTCTATCGCAGAACACGGAATCACAACGCGAAGAACTCGTCAAAGTCAGAAATTTCTCCATTTTTAGATCTTTTTTTAGGATTCTATTTTTTCTAAATTCTTTAAAAAGATCAGAAATTTCTGATTTTTTTAGATCATCGGACAAGTGAAGACAGAAAGATTTGGTGAAGACATTCTACAAC